>SJYT01078931.1:391598-403464 GCA_006410635.1 Cephalophus harveyi
TGGAAAAGACTCTGATGCTGGGAGAGACTGGGGGCAGGAGGAGAAGGGGACGACCGAGGATGAGATGGCTGGATGGCATCACGGACTCTATGGACGTGAGTCTGAGTGAACTCCGGGAGATGGTGATGAACAGGGAGGCCTGGCGTGCTGCGATTCATGGGGTCGCAAAGAGTCTGACACGACTGAGCGACTGAACTGAACTGAACTGAACTGAATCAATAAACAAACAAACCTCAAGCTTCAGCCTTGTGTAACTTGTTTCATATTTTAACCAGTTCATTGTTATTGTATTTTACACGTGTGTTGTGTGTCCAGGACAGATTGGGGAATTTTAAAGGAAACAAACCTGTCTTTCAACACACAGTCTGAGAAACACTAGTCTGAGTGAAATTTGAACCCGCACAAAGAGGTCTTCATGGTGAGGACTGAGATCTACAAAGTGGAGCTGGACGCCTGGAGAGTAGCTTGTTCCTGGCTAATAAAACACTCAACTTAGTTACCTCTCCAAACCTTTGCTTATGTAGTATTCCTGGAAAGGATGCTCTCCTGCATCCAAATATGAAATCCTACTGTTCTTTAATCCCACACATTCCTAGTGAAGCCTGATCTCATCCCTGCAGTCTCTGACGTCTCTGTACTCCTTCAAAACTTGCAGTCTGTAAGATTCCTCCATCCCTCACCAATCTTTCAAACAGAAGCTCTGCCTCTGGCCATTTTACCAAGGGACTCAAATTTGTTATCCTTCAAACTCAGTGATGATGAAAGCATCCTAAAATTAGATATTGGTGATGACTGTATCACCATAACTCTGTGAATACACTAAAAACTACTGAATTGTACACTTTAAAAGGATGAATTTTATAGTATGTGTATTATATCTCAGTAAAACTGTCATTTTTGTATATATAAAAAAAACTGCACTGAGATTGTAACTCCTCATTCCTGTGTCCTAATATCCTCGTCCTTGGTTAGATTGCAACAAACTCACTCACAAGGACAATGCAGATAGTGGAGTGCAGTTTATTACACTGGCGGGCCCAAGGCAGAGTCTCCTCTTAGCCAAGGACCCCGACCAGCATTTGTGAAAATCTTTTATACCCCATGTGTACGTGTCTGAACCCACCACTCCAAACTCCTTGAGACTTACATAAACCAAGGAAAATACAATCCCAATAACCCCATCATTCACGTGCTATGTGCTCATGTGCTCAAACGGTCAAACAATTAGCCAGTAATCAATAAACCCGAGGTTACACTCAGATAGATACAGAAAAATTTATGGCCTGTCTGGAGGAAGGGGTGATTAGTGTATGTTTTCTCTTAGGCGATGAGTAACCTAGATACGATCTTCAAGGTTCCCCTGTCAGGAGGGGGTCTTATCCTTCTGTTGTTGTTTTTATAGGCACTAAACACAGAGTTCAGAGTCCATTGGAAAGGTGGCCGAGCATGATCAGCATGAACAGGCCTAAGATGGAGTCCAGGCCCTATGAATTCCTTCTTTAAGATCATTCACCCAGCGTTAGAATATGAAATCTAAGCTAGTGCTAGATATTTCGAAGTACAATCTACCTAGACACAGCAAATAAACAAGGCACTGAGTCCTACTCAGCAGGGCAAAATTTAGACAGTCAGATTTCAGATTTCAGCTTTCAGTCAAAAGCTATTGAAAGGTTTATGGACTGAAAGAATGGGTATAATGTGATCTCTAGAATAAACTATGTGCTTTTTAAAAGTCAAAACAAAGGCTGTTCTTCTGTACAAACGTCTGGAGAGTTTCCAGGTACATTGGGGAGAATTAAAAATAATGTGTGTGGGGGGACAGTTTTGGATGAAAACTGTAGATCAATTCCTGAGTCACTGGAAGGAAACAACATCTTTTATGCCAAAAATGCATAATATGAATCTAATCATGAGGAAACCTCAGGGAAAAAAAACCAATTAAGTAATATTCTGCAAAATAACTGGCCTATACTTTTCAAAAAAGTCAGGGTCATGAAAGGCAAGGAAAGGCAGGTAGAAACGTTCATGGTGCAAGGAGCCTGAAGGGTCATGGAAACACAAACGATGCTTTTAGACTCGATCCTGGACTAGAAACCATTTCTATGAAGAATACTATTGAAATGATTGGGGATGTTTGAAGAAAGCCTATAAATGATAGCATTATATTAATGCTAAATATTTTGATTTTGAGAATGAATTTTTTTCTAAGTGACTATCCTTGATCTTAGAAAATCTACACTGAAGGATTTGAGGAGTCATGTCTGAAATGTTCATTCCATTTCATACTCTATATATGCATCTCATATTTGTATATGTATATATATATACATGTATATATAATATATATAAATGGAGAGAGAGAATTACAAAGCAAATGCAGTGAGATGTTAGCAATTAGTAACTCTGGTAGAGAGTTTATGGGAGTTCCTTGTACTATTCTTGCAACAACTTTACTATAAATTTTAAATTATTTTGAAATTAAAAGTTTTAAAAATTGTGGATCAAATAAACATATATCTTTATCTCAGCTCCCTACTGAAAACACCATGAAAATCACTACCGAGGTGCAGAAAAGCTATAAACTCCAAAAGGACAAGGTGATTGGGAGAAAAGATAACAGCATAGGAGGGATGTCATGAATTTTTTAAGATGAAAATCAGTCGACTAATTTAGCAAAACAGATAAAGCTAAAAACCTTTCTACAACCAGAAGCAGGCAGATTCTTGCCCTAGACTTGTAGAGACCATTAAACTATAGCCCTTGGGCCAAACTGAACCCACAACTTATTTTTGTAAATAAAGTTTTCCTGGAGCACAGTCACACTCATTTGTTTACATACCATCTGTGGCTGCTTTCATACTATAGTAAGTAGTTAACTGTAAAGCCTAAAATATTTATTATCAGGCCCTTATACAGAAAAGGTTTGCTAGTCCCTGCTTTTGAACTGTGGTGTTGGAGAAGACTCTTGAGAGTCCCTTGGACTGCAAGGAGATCCAACCAGTCCATTCTGAAGGAGATCAGCCCTGGGATTTCTTTGGAAGGAATGATGCTAAAGCTGAAACTCCAGTACTTTGGCCACCTCATGCCAAGAGTTGACTCATTGGAAAAGACTCTGATGCTGGGAGAGACTGGGGGCAGGAGGAGAAGGGGACGACCGAGGATGAGATGGCTGGATGGCATCACGGACTTGATGGACGTGAGTCTGAGTGAACTCCGGGAGATGGTGATGGATAGGGAGGCCTGGCGTGCTGCGATTCATGGGGTCGCAAAGAGTCGGACACGACTGAGCGACTGAACTGAACTGAACTGAGTCCCTGCCTTAGGGCCCGGCAAAATCTTAGGAGCTAGAGGTATGAGGAGTCTCTGAAGGTAGGAGTTTGGGTGGATATGGGAAATGGTAGATCTTGAGTGTCCCTGCATGTTCAAGCCAAGTCTGCCAAGAATGTAAGGAAAAGACTCAATAATGGGGACTTATTGTTTAAAGGGTATAGAAGTTCAGTCTTGCAAGATGGAAAGAGATCTGGAAATGGGTAGTGGTTATGATTGCATGGCAATATAAATGAATGTACTTAAATACTACTCAACTGTACACTTAAAATGGTTCAGATGGCAAATTTTGTGTTATGTGTATTTTACCTGCCGCCACCCCCACACATACAAATTGGAAGGAAAACAAAACAAAACCTTAGGAGAACTAATTTAAACTTTGTATAAGGAGAATCTGTACCTTCTGTTGCTTGTTCTTACTCCAAGCAAGTGACCAGCCATCCCTCACTGGCTGACCAGGGATTTATTTTCTGGAAACGGAACTGAGACTCTTTCCACCTTGGGGCACTACTGGGCCCAGGTACAACAGGGATGAGGCACCTGACTGAAAATAATGGAACCAAGTGAAACTCTTCACTTTAACCTGTGAGTCCCTTCTCAGCGCCTTCCCACTTGAGTCCACAGAACCCCGTTCCCAGGTACTAATCCCTAGGCAGGAAGAAGAGGATCTGCCTCTTAACTGAATGAGCCATCCTGCAGAAGAGCTGCAGATAGACACCTGGGGGCCTCGTAACAAAACAGCTGGCTCACCATCTAGCCACTCTCCACTGAGGTCAGTTAGGGTAATGGCCACCGTGTGCCCAGCTCTTCCAGTTGGTGTTTTAACGCCTCACTTCTAAATAATAAAAGACCACCAGATACTGGGGAAAGCCTCCCACTTAAAAGGCAGAGCCACAGTTGAGAGAGAAAGTACTCACAGGCAACAGAGGAAACTACAGTAGTCTCAAAGACATAAGAAAGGGTTTGTATCTATGAAGAAGGGACAAGATATGATTAAAAAAGAAGCAATTCAGAGAATTAGAAAGCACTTTTTAAAATTAAAAATTTAGGAGAAAATGTCCAAAGATAGAATTGAGGAGTTCTCCCAGAAAAATGGAACACAAATCAAAAAGATGGACAGTGGAAGGAAAAAGAAAGAAAGAAAATCTAGTCAATCCAGGAAGGCACCAGACATGTAAGCTCCATAGAACAGAAAAGAGACTATAGAGAGGACATTATTAAAAAAGTCATCTAAGTATTTTTCCCAAACACAGCATAGGAATCTTCAGATTAAAAAGACACCATGGGAAAAACAAACAGAAGAACACCAACGCAGGTCATGTCATTGTGATATTTTAAAATACTAAAGAAAAAGATCTAAAAGCTTCTGGAGCAAGCAGGGGAGAGCCCCCAAACCAAAAACAGGCAACACAAAGACTTAATAATCAGAATATCCTCAGACTGCTTAGCAGTAATAGTGGAGACCATAAAACAGTGAATAAGGCCTTCAAAAGTTGTTAGGAAACTCTTTCCAACAAAGAAATGCTTTCTTGGAAAGTATACACTTTATTATGCAATAAAGTGTAAGGGCAAATTAATAAAGGACATCCTCACCCATGTAAGGACTAAAAACCTTTGCACTTCTCATGTACCCATTTCTAGACATATTACTAGAGGATGTACTCCAGCAAAACAAGGGGGTAAAATATGAAAGGAGAAGATATGGCATTTGGCAAACAGGGGATCTAACAGAGGAGCAGCAATAGGAGGCCTAGGCTGACAGCTGTGCAGCAGGCTTAGAAAGCAGAGTGTCCAGATGGAAAGAGGAAGACAAATGGCTGGGAGGCAGGTCTCCAGAAAGTGAAAGTACACATTAACTGAATTAACTTTTTGGAAAATAACATGAACAGATATTTGTCAGATCTGATGGCATATTTAGAGGGGGAAAAAAAACTAAGGAAAGGGAGATAGAAAAATAAAGTGAAGGAAGAAAATGATTAACAACAGAAAAAAACAGAAAGTTGTTCAAGAAAGGAAATGTAATCATGGTATATTGCTTGGCTGTGTAGTGAGCAATACTTACCTCATCATTATGTAAGTACTATTGATTTAACACAAAATTATTATTGTTCCTATCTTGAGAGGATCAATGGGAGCAGCAGTGATGGGTGTATAATACGTTGTCTTTATCTATTATAAGAGAAAATCAATAAAGTCCAAAATTGACAGACCAAGAAGTATGCATTATAAGCATATTATTTAGATATCTAGAGGTAAATGCCAAAAGACTTGAAAGTAGATTGAGAAAAATGAGGGAAGGGGGTTGTTATATTTTACTGTAAGCCTTGATTATTTGATTTATCAAAAAACATATACAAATAAAAATATAAATTCATTAAAGAATCTTATTTTCTAGCTTTCCAGGTCATTGGACACTCCAGATTCACGGCTTTTCTCCCTAGATTTCTAAAGCATGTATTGCACTGCTCTTATTTCTAGGCTTTTATCAGTTCCGGCAAACTGCTATTTCCTGCTGCTTCCACTCAAGCTTTTTCTTCATGCTTATTCGCCACTGGGCTCTTGCCCTACACTTGCTACTCTCTGGATGCTTATCAGTAAATTCCTTTTCAGATGCTAACTGAAAGATTATTGATTACACTAGACGCTGTATGTAGTTTACTAGAGTTAGAGTCTCATATCACCTGCTGCTCATCACAGAAGTGTTACTACTTCAAAATAAATGGGTTACAGATCCCTTGGGACACTAAAGAAGTGGGGATGGTGATAGCAAGTGGCTGTTTTACAAAACACCCTAAAAAGACAGCATTTTATAAGAACATCAGTTATACAGAATTGTTTCATAGCTATATTTTCTCATCATTTTTATAATCAACTATATTTAACAGTTATCTATTAGCATATGGTGCTACCAATTGATGGAAGAGATTTTTACATAGTAAGGTATGAGAAGTTATTCTGGCTTATACATGGTTTAGTATAAGTATTATGTAAGATTTAGTATACATGATTTAGATGCTGAAGAGGTCAAGAGATGGAAAGAATACATGAAAGAACTGTACAAAAAAGATCTTAATGAACTGGATTACTACAATGGTGTGGTCAGTCACCCAGAGCCAGACATTCTGGAAAGCGAAGTCAAGTGGACCTTAGGAAGCACTGCTGTTAATAAAGATAGCGGATGAGATGGAATTCCAGTAGAACTATTCAAAACCCTAAAGGACGATGCCATCAAGGTGTTGCATTCAATATGTCAGCAAATCTGGAAGACCCAGCAGTGGTCACAGGACTGGAAAAGGTCAATCCTCATCCCAGAAGGGTAGTACTAAGGAATTTGCTAACCATCAGACAATTGTACTCATCTCCCATGCTAGAAAGGTCATGCTTAAATCTTGCATGCTAGGCTTCAGCTTTATGTGAATCAAGAACTTGCAGATGTCCAAGCTGGGTTTAGAAAAGGCAGAGAAACCAGAGATCAAATTGCCAATCTTTGCTGAATCACAGAGAAAGCTAGGGAATTCCAGAAAAACACCTACCTCTGTTTCATTGACTACGCTAAAGCCTTTGACTGTGTGGATCATGAAAAACTGTGACAAGCTCTTAAAGAGATGGGAACACTAGACCACCTTACCTGTCTCCTGAGAGACCTGTATGCAGGTCAAGAAGCAACAGTTAGAACCCTGTATGGAACAACTGATTAGTTCAAGTTCGAGAAAAGAGTACGACAGGGCTCTCTGCTGTCACCCTGTTGGTTTAACCTATGCGCTGAGCACATCATGAGAAATGCCAGGCTGAATCAATTATAAGCTGGAATCAAGACAAGCAGGAGAAATATCAACAACCTCAGATATGCAGATGATATCACTCTAATGGCAGAAAGCGAAAAGGAACAAAAAGTCTCTTGATGAGGGTGAAGGAGGAGAGTGAAAGAGCCGGCTTAAAACTAAATATTAAAAAAAAAATAAGATCATGACATCCAGGCCCATTACTGCATGGCAAAAATAAGGGGAAAAGATGGAAGTAGTGACAGATTTCCTCTTCTTGGGCTCTAAAATCACTGCGGATGGTGACTGCAGCCATGAAATCAGAAGTCGTTTGCTTCTTGGAAGCAAAAGTAAGAAGGCTATGACAAGACTAGACAGCGTGTTGAAAAGCAGAGACGTTACTCTGACGACAAAGGTCTGTATAGTCAAGGCTATGGCCTTCCCAGCTGTCACATCTGCTTTAATCATTAACAAAAAGATTGCATTAAAAAAATCAAAATGAAGTAACTGTGGTTCAAGGCTTCCAAATGGAGCTGAGTGGTCATTTTGGACATGGTTTCAGACACATTCCTGGATTACTAAGAATTTATATTTTTGTATCAGACTCAAGGACACAATCATCTATTCCCAAAACAATATAACTGACGCTTGCAACTTCCTGGCCTTTTAGCTATGCAACCATCCCACACTGCAATCAGTCCTTGCTTGGCAAGCAACATTACTTTTCGCCAGCTGCAATTACCCTCCTTGACAAAGAGCTAATGTAATTTTGTGGTTTTTGCCTTTATAAACCTCTTCCGTTTTATAGTCTGGTGGAACACAATTCAAGTGCTTCTTGAATCTGTGTCTCCTGAGCTGTGATCTTCAGTTTCTGGCATAAAACTCTTTTCTATTGTTATTACAGATTGGTTTATTGGTTATTTCCACCAGTACAACAAAGTAATCAATAAAAAAAACACAAACAGAACCCCCAGTTTCTAGAAACTTGGCCTTGTACAAAGGATAAGATAATTTACAAAGATTATCTTTTGGGAGATTATCAAGAATGACAAAATAATATGTCCTATCATGGAGCAGCCACAAATAGAAAATAATTTTAGATTTTAAATAGATATAATTTTATAAAAAGATGCAAATGAGAAATGATGCAAAATGTTGGGTTTTTTAAGCACTTTTCCTATGTTCCTAAAGTCAGAAGAATATATTATTACTCAACAATTCTGCAGAGAAGGCAATGGCAACCTACTCCAACCCACTACTGGAGTGGAAAATCCCATGGATTTGCCTGGAAAATCCCATAGACGGAGGAGCCTGGTAGGCTGCAGTCCACGGGGTCGAGAAGAGTCGGACATGACTGAGCGACTTCACTTTCACTTTTCACTTTCATGCATTGGAGAAGGAAATGGCAACCCACTCCAGTGTTCTTGCCTGGAGAATCCCAGGGACAGCGGAGCCTGGTGGGCTGCCATATATGGGGTCGCACAGAGTCGGACATGACTGAAGCGACTTAGTAGCAGCAGCAGCAATAACCCTGAAATTTCTTTTGTATGATTTCACACTGACCGCTTTCTCCCAGGTTTCTTGAGATCACCAACTACACTACATTCCCAGACTTCAAGGTCAATGATCAACAGTAGTATTGCAGAAGATCAAAGTCAACAGAAAAATTTAGTAAAGAAGCAGTGTAAACACAGCTTATGCACAAAGTTCAAATGCAGTCAAGGCCCTCTTGAGCCCTCTATGGGCCTACATTGGACACTGCATTGTGACCATGCCTTATTTGAGGTTGAGTCATTTCACTTTTTAAAAATTATTATGAATTTTATTGGAGCATAATTGATTTACAATGTGTTAGTTTCAGGTGTGCAGCAAAATGAATCAGTTGGGTACATACATATATCCATTCTTTTCAGATTCTATTCCCATATAGGTTGCTACAGAGTATTGAATTTGGAATGGCCTGTGCTATACAGTAGGTCCTTATTAGCTATCTATTTTATATATAGCAGGGTCTATCTACAAAGTATTTTGATAGAAGCAAGAAGTCAGTGAAAACAAGTTTTTGCAAAAACAGTTTTTCACAAAAACAGTCCTTTACAGCAGGGATCTAATGCCTGATGATCTGAGATGATTGCTGCTGTTTAGTCACTAAGTCATGTCTGACTTAGCAACCAGACGGGGTCTTTGAGACCCTCTGGACTGTAGCATGCCAGGCTCCTTTGTCCATGGGATTTTCCAGGCAAAAATACTGGAGTGGATTGCCATTTCCTCCTCTATCATTCTTGTTTTTCCCAGGATGGGGGGACTGTTGTTTAAACTTGGTATTTTAATCAGTCTTTTGGAACCTCAGTTGTCACTCCACAGTTTTAAGACAACAGCAATTTCAGCAAGTTTCCCCACCCCATCCCCATTCTCCTTGAGGAGCAAAAACCAGGTTTCACCCTTTTAACTGATTTTTAAAATATTATTAAGTGTTTTTCTTTTTAACCTCATCTTAGGCACTACCTGTTGAAGACTTCAACAGATAAGGAAATTAGCTCAACTGACTTCACTAGGTGAATGTCTTCCTGCCCCATATTTCCCATCCCACAAATTTGAGTTACAAATATTCAAGTGTTTTCATTATTATGAAGGCGATTCAGGGCCAAGTTATCATCACTATGATTTTCTTTTCCTGTATAACATGTGTTCCCTAGACTTAATAATTTTTAAATTTGCTTGGTTTTTCTATGTGCCAACCACTACTATACCACAGACCTCCTTATGCTATCTACATCCTTTCCTAGTAAATTTATTCACATCAGATTTTCTTCATTTTCTTAATGAAGTGCCTCAGGAGCCCTCTGGTCTGCCTTGGATCTGATCCGGTTGCTCTATGCCTGCGGCATCTGAGGTCCGCCTCCATCGTGTCTCAGGGATTCCTTTCAGTTCTCTCCTGTGTTAGGTATCCACTTCCTGTATCCCATGCCCTCCTCTTTCTTGGTTCATTCCATTTTAGAGGAACATTTCTTTGAGTGACTTCCTGAAAAGATGTTATGTGGGAGGTAAATTTCTGAGGAAACAAATTACTATTTCCAGGAATTTGCTAGGTATATATTCCTATATTCCTGCCCTTTGCTAGGTGATCTCCAGTGCTTCCCTACAAATGGATATAATTCCCCATGTCACTGATACCAGGCTTGGGCATGTCATTTGCTCTGACCAATAGAGTATGAGGTGACATCTGAGCAGAAGCTTTATAAGCTCTCTCTCTCTAGGTTCTGCTCTTTCATCCTGGATCCTAGAATGAGGGCCTTGGAGCAGGGGAGGGACTGTGGAGGCACAGCTATCTGTAATTTGAGCAAAAAATAAACTTTTTTCAAGGTACTGAGATTGGAGGGTTCCCTCAGTAAAACTTAATCTAAATGTGTCTGGGAAATGTGTTTATTCAATGCTTCCCTCTAATTGTTTGGATGCATACATATTCCAGGATGGAAATAGTTTTCTTTCAGAAATTTGAGGGCATTGCTGCATGATCTTCTAGTATTGCCCTTGAGAAGTCCAAAGCCACTCTGACGCCTGATTGTTTTAAAGAACCCCTCCTTTGCCTCTGGAAGCATATAGGAGCTTCTCTTTATCACCATTATACTGAAATTCTGAGATCATAGGCCTTGATATTTCATCTACTTTCACCCTTGTGGAAGGCACTAAGCAGGCCCTTTCAGTCTGGAAATACATGTTCTTTAATTTTGCAAAAATTTCTTAAATTATCTTATGGATGATTTCTTCCACTCCATGTTCTTTTTTCTGAAATTCCTATATCCAAATCTTTAACTGTTTTCTGCCTCTTTTTTCTTTTTGACTCTATTTTCTGGATATTTCTGCAATTTCTTTTTTTTTTTTTTTTTTTTCAAGCTTCTTTTTCACTTCAGTTGTTCTTAATTTCCAGGAGTCTTTTGTTGTTGTTGTTCTTTTAATCCTGTTTCCCCTGAAAGCTGAGCCTGAGACAAAGGCTTGCTTATGGTAGCTTATTTGGAAAGTCATCCCCAGGATAAGAGGTAAGGGCTGGGAGGTGAAACTATAAAGGAGGAAAAGACAATACAAGGATGTGTTTCCAAGTTGGCCACTGCTCGGGGGAACTGGTGTTTGATTCTGTGGGGCCTTTTGAGAAGGTTTATAAAATGAGTCTCAGAACTGTTCACCCAGGGAGAAAAACTAGGAGCATTAGCTCCATCCCTCTTTGGTCGAGGGCGAACCTCACAGACTTAGAATTTCCTGTTTCCAGCTTGCTTATACATGATTGCCAAGAAGACCGGTGTCCAATAGAAACCACAAAGGAATGGACTAAGACAGTAAGTGACAATATCAAAATCTGAAACTTCTGTTTGGCCAAAGGTATCAGTGGTGGGCTGAACAATCATTCCCCCAGACATCTCTGAGACATTCCAAAGACAACTTGTGCCTGTTACCTTATATGGCAAAAGAGACTTTGCAGATGTGATTAAAATGTGAAGATTATCCTGAGTTATCTGGGTGGAAACGAAATGTAATCGTCAAGGTCCTTATAAGAGGAAGTCAAGGGTCTTCCCTGGTAGTCCAGGGACTAAGACCCTGTGCTCCCAGTGCAGGGGGCCCAGGTTCAATCCCTGGTCAGGGAATTAGATCCCACGTGCCACAACTAAAGATCTCATGTGGCACAACTAAGGCCCAGGGCAGTCAAATAAATGCCTTTTTTTTTTTTAAAGAAGGGGTCAAGAAGGTCAAAGGAGGTGATGTGGTGACAGAGGAGAGGTAGGAAA
>SJYT01078931.1:404954-457697 GCA_006410635.1 Cephalophus harveyi
TCTTTGCATGAAATGTTCCCTTGGTATCTCTAATTTTCTTGAAGAGATCTCTAGTCTTTCCCATTCTGTTCTTTTCCTCTATTTCTTTGCATTGATTGCTGAAGAAGGCTTTCTTATCTCTTCTTGCTATTCTTTGGAACTCTGCATTCAGATGCTTGTATCTTTCCTTTTCTCCTTTGCTTTTCTCCTCTCTTCTTTTCACAGCTATTTGTAAGGCCTCCCCAGACAGCCATTTTGCTTTTTTGTATTTCTTTTCCATGGGGATGGTCTTGATCCCTGTCTCCTGTACAATGTCACGAACCTCATTCCATAGTTCACCAGGCACTCTATCTATCAGATCTAGGCCCTTAAATCTATTTCTCACTTCCAGTGTATAATCCTAAGGGATTTGATTTAGGTCATACCTGAATGGTCTAGCGGTTTTCCCTACTTTCTTCAATTTGAGTCTGAATTTGGTAATAAGGAGTTCATGATCTGAGCCACAGTCAGCTCCTGGTCTTAGTTTTTGTTGACTGTATAGAGCTTCTCCATCTTTGGCTGCATAGAGTATAATCAATCTGATTTCGGTGTTGACCATCTGGTGATGTCCATGTGTAGAGTCTTCTCTTATGTTGTTGGAAGAGGGTGTTTGCTATGACCAGTGCATTTTCTTGGCAAAACTCTATTAGTCTTTGCCCACTAAGTACTTTACAATTGCTAATTCATTTCATCCTCATAACCACTTTGAAAGTGAAATCGCTCAGTTGTGTCAGACTCTTTGCAACCCCATGGACTGTAGCCCGCCAAGCTCCCCTGTCCATGGGATTCTCCAGGCAAGAATACTGGAGTAGGTTGCCATTTCCTTCTCCAGGGGATCTTCTCAACCCAGGGATCGAACCCAGGTTTCCCATGTTGCAGGCAGACGCTTTACCCTCTGCGCCACCAGGGAAGCTCATAACAACTTTATGAGATCCTTATTATTTACCATTTACATCAGAGGAAACTGAGGCACAGAGGTTAGGTAAGTTGTCCAAGGTACCAAGAACTGTTAAAGAAATGACAGCAACCCAGCAGAAAATAAGCAAAAAATTGTAAACTCAGCACACATTTGAAGATACCCTGGCAACTCAAGCCTCTGGAAAGCACATACCAAGATGGAATAAGAAGTGTAGTGGTCTCCTGGCAGAGACGCCTGTGAACAGGAAAGGGAGCAGTAGTAAGAGCCTGGGACCTCCCAGGTAGTCCAGTGGTTAAGAATCTGCCTGCCAATGTGGGGGACACGGGTTCTACCCCTGGTCCAGGAAGATTCCACATGCCATCCAGCAACTAAACCCATGTGCCACAACAATTGAGCCCGAGGGCCTGGAGCCCATGCTCAGCAACAAAAGAAACCACCACAATGAGAAGCCCACTCACCACAACTGGAGAGTAGCCCCTGCTTGCCAGAACTAGGGAAAGCCTGTGTGCAGCAACAAAGACTCAGTACAGCCAAATATAAATAAGTAAAATTAGAAAAAAAAAAGAGCCTCAGACCACAGGGCAGGTCTGACACTGGCATCAGGAGAGCAGGGAGGAAGGAAGAGCCTCGCCTGGCAGTGCAGCTCTGTCTGGGCCAGGCCGCACGGGCAGGACTGGCCCAGCGCTAGTGTCCCGGCCATGCTCAGCCACAGGCTGGGAACAGCTCAGCAAGAGTGACATGTCAGTGTGAACCTGCAGCAAACCTCACAGATGTGGCGACTGCGACCGGAGGCCGTCAGCTAACTGCAGTTTTTTGCAGGACGTTTTTTTTTTTTCCCCTCAAAATACTGTGTTGAGGTATAATTGGCATATAATAAACAAATATTCAGAATATACAGCTTTTCAAAGTTTGGTATATGAACACCCACGAATTAACACAGTAAATAGATCCCTCCTTCCATCCACATCTCCCCTGTTCACCAAGGAAACCACTGATCTGCAATCACCATACACTAGCTTGCACCTCCTAGAATCTTATGTGAGTTAAGTCATGCAGTATGTACTCTATTGCACCTGGCTTCTTTAACTTAGCCTAATTATTTTGAGGCTCATCCACCTTGTTGTATGTACAAATAGTTCATTTCTTTTCATCACTGAGCAGTATTGCTATGTACAAATGTGCCACAATTTATTTATCCAAAAACCTATTGATGGACTTTTCAGTTGTTTCTAGTTTTTTGGCTATTAATAATTAAGGCTCCTATGAACATTCAGGTACAAGTCCTTGAATGGAATGCTGGATATATGCATAACTTTTAAAGAAATTGCCTGTTTTTCAATTGGTTATACCAGTTTACGTTCCCACCAGCAGTATGAGAGTTTTGGTTGCCCCACATCCTTGTCAGCACTTGGTATGGTCAGTCTTTTAGCCATTCTAATAGGTATGTGGGCTTTCCCTGGTGACTCAGTGGTAAAGAATCTGCCTGCCAATGCAGGAGATGAGGGTTTGATCCTTGAGTCGGGAAGTTCCCCTGGTGAAGGAAATGGCAACCCACTCCAGTATTCTTGCCAGGAAATCCCATGGACAGAGAAGCCTGGAGGGCTACAGTCCATGGGGTTGCAAAAATGTTGGACGTGACTTAGAGACAAAACAATAGATATGTAGTGGTGTTTTGTGATTTTAATTTTCATTTCCTTAACAACTGATTATGTCGAACATCTTTTCTTGTGCTTATTTGCCATCTTTACATCTTTTCCAGTTGAGCGTCTGTTCAAATCTTTTCTGTATTATTTATGCAGGGTGGGGGATTTTACTGAGATTTCACCATTCTTTGTGCTATGGATATAAGTCATTTCTCAGATATATGCTTGTAAATATTTTTTTCTGATATGTACCTTGTTTTCTCATTCTCCCAACAGTGTCTTTGGAGGAACAGAAGATTTCAATGTTGATGTCCAATTTTTTTCTTTTATAAATTTTGTCTCTTGTGTGGTAACTGCCTAGCCAAGGTCCTAAAGATTTTCTCCTGTTTTCTTCTGGAAGTTTTATGGTTTTATACTTGGACTTATGACTGGTTTTGTTGTACGTAGTGCAAGGTAGAGGCCCAATTTCAGGTTTTTTAAACATATGGGTATCTAATCACACCAGCATCATTTGTTGAATAGAATATCCTTTCTCCATTGACTTGCTTTTGCCCTTTAACTGAGGCTTTATAATAAGACATGGAAGAAAGAGGTTTTACCAGAATTGAAAGAGACACATGTACCCCATTGTTCATTACAGCACTGTTTACAATAGCTAGGACATGGAAGTAACCTAGATGTCCATCAGCAGATGGATGGATAAGAAAGTTGTGCTACATATACACAGTGGAATAATACTCAGCTACTAAAAACAACACATTTGAGTCAGTTCTAATGAGGTGGATGAAACTGGAGCCTATTATACAGAGTGAAGTAAGTCAGAAAGAAAAACACCAATATGGTATATTAATGCATATACATGGAATTTACAAATATGGTAACGACGACCCTATATGCGAGACAGCAAAAGAGACACAGATGTAAAGAACAGCCTTTGGACTCTGTGGGAGAAGGTGAGGGGGGATGATTTGAGAGAATAGCATTGAAACATGCATATTACCATATGTGAAATAGATGACCAATCCAAGTTCAGTGCATGAAACAGGGCACTCAAAGTGGGTGCACTGGAACAACCCAGAGGGATGAGATGGGGAGGGAGGTGGGAGGGGGGTTCAGGATGGGGGACACACGAACACCCGTGGCTGATTCATGTCAATTATGGCAAAAACCACCGCAATATTGTAAAGTAATTAGCCTCCAATTAAAATACTTTTTTTAAGAAGAGGTTTTAGCTCTTCACTTTAATTCTTCTTTTGTGGAATTGTTTTAGCTATTCTAGGTCTTTGCTTTTCCATATAAATTTTAGAATCACTTGCCAATTTCTAAAAAAAAAAAAGCCTGCTAGGATTTTAATTAAGATTGAACTGAATTTATAAATTAACTTGGGGAATCAGTATCATCAAAATACTGATTCTTCTGACAAATGAATAAGATATATGAAATTTTTAAATATGAGTCACTTTTTAATTAAGTCTTCTTAATTTCTCTCAGTAATGTTCTATAGTTTCCTGTGTATATCTTGTGCTTTTTAAAAAGCTTTTTTTATAGTAGGTCATTATTCATTTTATATACAGTAATGTGTATGTTACTCTCAAATTCCTAATTTACCCCTCACCCCATGTCATCTTCATCCATTTGTCTGTCGATGAACATCTAGTTTGCTTCCATGTCATGGGTATTATAAACTGTGCTGTTATGAACACAGAGGTGCATGTATCTTTTCAAATTATGGTTAGGGTATATGCCCAGAAGTGGGATTGCAGAATCACATGGTAGTTCTATTTTTGCTTTTTTTAAGGGACCTCCATACTTTCTCCATGGTGGCTGCACCAATTTACATTCCCATCAACAGTACAGGAGGGTTCCCTTTCTCCACACCCTCTCCAGCACGTGTTATGTGTAGACTTCTTGATGATGGCCATTCTGACTGATGTGAGGTGATACATCACTGTGGTTTCTTCTTTCAGTTTTCTCAGGTTTTGCTTCATGCATTTCAAAGCTGTTTAAGTGTAATTTAGAATTACTATGTCTTCTTGGTGAATTGACTCTTTTATTAATACATCGGTCCCTGTTTATCCTTGGATATCCTTATCCTTGGAGATACCCTTGGCTCTGAAGTCTACTAATTAACACAGTCATGCTCGCTTTCTTTTGATTAGTGTTGGCATGGCCTGTTTTTTCCATCCTTTTACTTGTGACCTACTTGTATCATTATATTTGAAGTAAGTTTCTTGCAGAGAGGATACAGCTGGTTCTAGCTTTTTGATTCTGACAATCTCTGTGTGCATAGACTACTTAAATTTCATGTAAGTATTGATACGGGCTTTCCCGGTGGTGCAGTTGGTAAAGAATACATCTACCGATTCAGGAGACACTGAGATGTGGGTCCAATTCCTGGGTCAGGAAGATCCCTAATCCCCTGGAGGAGGAAATGGCAATCCATTCCAGTTTCTTGCCTAGAAAATCCCATGGACAGAGGAGCCTGGAGGGCTACAGTCCATGGGGTCAGAGAGTCAGACACGACCAATCACGTGTGCATGTGCACACATGTACACACACATAATTGATGTGCTTGCATTTAGGCCTACCATTTTATTATTTGGTTCATGTTTCCTGTATTTTGTTCCTGATGCCCTTTTTTTTTTTTTGCCCTCCTTTTTAATTTAAATCTTTAGTATTTCATCTATTGTTTATTAAATTTCTTTGCAGCATCCTTTAGTGATTGCTTGAGGGATGAGGATATACATACTTACCTTTTCAATCTACTGACAATATTTTTCACTTCGAGAGGAGTGTATTAATAGAAACTTTACTATCATATAGGTATCTTTTTCTCCTCTATGCTATTGATGCCTTATGTACTACATCTACACACAATGAGAACATTTACGTCATATTTTATTTCCATTATCAAATATATCTTAAGAACTCAAGATAATAGCTTCTTCATTTAACTCAGATAATTGCTATTTCTATTTCTCTTCATTCCTGAATGTTCCAATTTTCTTTATGGTGTCATTTCCCTTTTAACTGAAGGACTTCCTTTAGTAATTCTTTTTAAACCAAGACTGATGGCAATGGATTCTCTTCCTTTTTCTTTACCCAAGAATGACTTTATTTCACTTTTGTTCCTGAAGGTTGTTATCTGTGGATATTGAATTCTGGGTTAACAGTTCTTTCCTTTCTGCAATTTAGAAATATTGTGCCACTTCCCTCTGGCCTCCACGATTTCTGACGAGAAATCCAGTAATTCAAATTAGTTTCCCTTGAAGTTGTGCTTTTTGCTGGCTGCTTTTAAGATCATTGTCCAGTTTCATTGTGACTGTGACTAGATTTCCATTATGATGGATTACTTTGGCCTTCTTGAATCTATAGTTTCAATCTTTTCACCACATTTGAAATTTCCAACCAATATTTCTCCAACCATTTTTTTCAGCACCACACTTTCTCCTGTCCTTCTGGTATTCTTGATGGCACAAGCATTACACATTTTATTATTGCCCTACAAGTCTCTAAATTTCTGCTCATGGTTTTGCTTTATTTTCCCAATCTTTTTCTCTGTTTTTCAGATCAAATTCTCTTAGTTTATCTTCAAGTTTACTTGGAGAAGGCAATGGCACCCCACTCCAGTACTCTTGCCTGGAAAATCCCATGGATGGAGGAACCCGGTAGGCTGCAGCCCATGGGGTCACACAGAGTCGGACATAACTGAAGCGACTTAGCAGCAGCAGCAGCAGCAAGTTTACTATGCCCAAGACTGTTGAGTGGTTTTTTAATTTTGGTTGCTTTTCAATTGTAAATTTTCTATTTATTCTTTTAAAAATATCTATTTCTTTGATTAGGTTTCTTTCATTAATTTCAAGAGTGTTCATGATTATTTGCTAGAGCACTTTTGTAATAGCTGCTTTAATGTCTTTGTCAGATAACTCCAACATCTCTGACTGGGATCTGTTGATTGTCTTTCTCTAAGAATTGATACTTTTTCCATTTCCTGATATACTATTTTGGAGACAGTTTGAATATTGTTACCAACTCAGGGCCCTGGTTAAATACTATGGAGAATACAGAACTTTTTGTCTGTTTCACAGGCAGTCAACCTGGTTAGGTTGCAGGCAAAAGTTTTTTTGGTTTCTTTTAGTTTCAGGTGTTTTACACAAGGTAAAAGGTTTTGAAAGCTGAACTGACATTGGAATCATAGCCTGCAGAAGACAGGTTGGGATGTCAGTTCAGCTTTCATAATATTTGCAGTGCATTTTGGACCTACTGCATGTGAATGCCTCCTGATTGCCAGTCTGGGATTTGGGTGTAGTCTATTTGTTGTAGCCACACATTCCGGGAAACAAACTCACTCTGAAGGACAATGCAGATAGTGGAGTGCAGTTTATTACACCGGTAGGCCCAAGGAAGTCTCCTCTTAGCCAAGGACCCCAACTAGTTTTTGTGAAAATCTTATATACTCTAAGCGTACTTGCTCAAACCTACCTCCCCAAATTCCCTGAAACTAGTCTCAACAAAGGAAAAAAAAAAAGATACAATCAAAGTTAACCCATGATTCATATGCCTTAAGCCTAGGTAGTTAACAGTGGACAATTATCAATAGGCCTGTGGTCATACCCCAATGCACATAATAGAATGGATGATTCTATTCTGTTACACAGATAATTAGGGTACTCTTTTAGGCAAGGGAGAGTCTAGGTACGAGCCCTGGGGCTCTTCCTTCTGGGGGTCTGGTTTTCCAGTTGGTATGTCATTTCCATAGATACTGGGCATATAGCTCAAAGTCCACAGTCCGGCCCAAGATGGAGTCCTGCTTTCAAGGTAAGAGCCTGTTCTGTTTCCTTCTTCATACTCAGTTTCTAAGTTTTTAACATGCTAAAAAGAATCAGATCCATACACATATGCACACTGGGGGTAGACTGAGAACTATACAGTCTTATGGGGTCATTTACTTTTAGTTCCTTCTTCTCTATGATCTCCTTGGTACTTTCTGGTTCCTTCTATTCATCGTCAGGCCAAAAGACTGAGGTAGCTACCAAGTGTACTTTCCCCATCATCATCTGTATCCAGAGCCAAGCAAATAGAGAGTAGAGAGAAAAAAATGAAGGTTGGTTCCAATCTCTTGGAAACAAAGCTGTATGGAAAGGAAGGGCTATCTCCCTGAGTTTTGGCTCCTACTGGCTTCACTGCAGGTAGTTCATGCAGTCACCACCATGGGATTGCTTGGGGGTGTGCTGTAAGAGGACAAAGAAAAGGTGGAAAAAAGAAAAAGGATTTCTGCACTCTCTCCAAATATAAGCACCCTTCTACTTCTTGGACCAGACCTAAAGGTTTCTGACACTCTCGGTCTGCAACCCAGTACTCACTTCTAGGCTTCCAGTGCATTGAATTCAACGCAGTGGGGGACTGAATTCAATGTGCTGGGGGATATTCCCAGGGGGAAGACTGATAAGAATCAATCATCACTGGTTCAATGGTACTTCACTTGCTCGTCTTCCTGCCCAATCCACCTCTTTTCAGAGTCCTCAAACAGTTGCTCTGTGTAATCACAGCTGGATTTAGCGGAAGAGCCGAGGTGGAACGTGCTTATACCATCTTTCTCTGGAACCAGCCCAATTACTATTTTTAATGTAAGAAAGAATGAAATATTTTTCTTTCTTCTCATGCTATCATAAACTTTAACTGCAAAACTACATGAATGTGTGTGCCTGTGTGCTCAGTCATGTCGACTCTTTGGGACCTCATGGACTGAGCCCACCAGGCCCCTCTTTCTATGGAATTCTCCAGGCAAGAATACTCGAGTGGGTTGCTATTTCCTTCTCCAGGGGATCTTCCTGACCCAGGGATCAAACCTATATTTCTTGCACCACCTTCACTGGCAGATGGATTCTTTACCACTTGTGCCACCTGTGAAGCCCAACTAGGGGAGTATTTATTTTTTTTTAATTTATTTTTTAATTGAAGGATAACTGCGTTACAGAATTTTGTTTTCTGTCAAACGTCAACATGAATCAGCCATAGGTATACACGTCCCCTCCCTCTTGAACCTCCCTTCCATCTCCTTCCCCCATCCCACTCCTGAATATTTTAAGAAGAAATAATACTAAATACTATGATATTGCCATTACCACAAGGTATTTTTTACTAAAAGAAGAAAAATAGGGAAGCAATAAATGTTACTTAGCGATTTGGTTTTCTTTCATTCTTAGTAGGCAGAAACTTTATTGTTCTTGGGCAATTCATTTCACTCTTTGTTTTTGATGTGGACCATTTTTAAAGTTTTAATTGAATTTGTTTACAATATTGTTTCTGTTTTACATTTTGGTTTTTTGGCCAGGGGCATATGAGATCTTAGCTCCCAGAACAGGACTGAACATGCACTCCCTGCGTTGGGAGGCAAAATCTTAACCTGGACCAGTCTTCCACTGGACCACCAGGGAAGTCCCATATTTAACTCATTTTAAATTAGTTTTAGAATACAGTTACCCGTGAACAATGAACAACAAATAGGAAAAGGAGTATATCAAGGCTGTATGTCACCCTGCTTATTTAACTTATATGTAGAGTACATCACGAGAAACGCTGGGTTGGAGGAAGCACAAGCTGGAAAGACTGCCGGGAGAAATGTCAATAACCTCAGATATGCAGATGACACCAACCTTATGGCAGAAAGTGAAGAACTAAAGAGCCTCTTGATGAAAGTGAAAGAGGAGAGTGAAAAAGCTGGCTTAAAACTCAACATTCAGAAAACTAAGATCATGGCATCCGGTCCCATCACTTCATGGCAAATGGATGGGGAAACAGTGGAAACGGTGTCAGACTTTATTTTTCCGGGCTCCAAAATCACTGCAGATGGCAACTGCCGCCATGAAATTAAAAGACGCTTACTCCTTGGAAGGAAAGTTATGATCAACCCAGACAGCATATTAAAAAGCAGAGACATTACTTTGCCAACAAAGGTCCGTCTAGTCAAGGCTACCGTTTTTCCAGCGGTCATGTATGGATGTGAGAGCTGAACTATGAAGAAAGCTGAGTGCCGAAGAATTGATGCTTTTGAACTGTGGTATTGGAGAAGACTCTTCAGAATCCCTTGGACTGCAAGGAGATTCAACCAGTCCATCCTAAAGGAGATCAGTCCTGTGTGTTCACTGGAAGCTCTGATGTTGAAGCTGAAACTCCAATACTTTGGCCAGCTGATGCGAAGAGCTGACTCATTGGAAAAGACTCTGATGCTGGGAGGGATTGGGGGCAGGAGGAGAAGGGGGCAACCAAGGATGAGATGGCTGGATGGCATCACCAAGTCAACTGACATGGGTTTGAGTGAACTCCGGGAGTTGGTGATGGACAGGGAGGCCTGGTGTGCTGCGGTTCATGGGGTTGCAGAGTTGGACACGACTGAGCGACTGAACTGAACTGAATAATGAAAGCAAGGGTTAGGAGTGCTGACACTCCCTGCAGTAGAAAATCCAATTTTAACTTTGTAGCCAGCCCTCCAGAACTTAATTCCAACCAACTGCAGATTGTATATCACTGTATTACGTATTTATGAAAGGAACTGGCAGATAAGTGGACCCATGCAGTTCAAACTCATGTTGTTGAAGGGTGAGCTGTACTTTCAAGACTATTACCATCATACTGTTACTAGTGTTAGATTTTTCTAAGGGTAACAGAAGATATCAACTATAAAATGCTGCCAATACAGCCTCTAATCACTTAGAGCTCTAACAGATTTTATATTTTTAAGACAAAACGTTGACATGCTAGGGAGAAGGGAAAAGCCAGCCCTTTATAACAGAGAACACATGCAGCCAACAATGCTTAAACCTCCAGCAATGCTATGTCCCCCAAGGAGAGTGGGTCTTCCTAAGAAGAGAACAAAATGAAATTATTTGAACTGCTAATTGTACCTAGAATGTTAATTACTATGATAACTGCATTTGGATTACTTTAGGATCAGTAACATTTGATTAAATACATCACAAAACAGTTTGCTAAAAATTATGGGAAATCCCCTGGCAGTCCAGTGGTTAGGATGTGGGGCTCTCACTGCCAGGGTCCTTGGGTTTGATCCCTGGGTGGGGAACTAAGATCCCATAAGCCACACAGGATGATTAAAACAAAAAAATTAGTCCATGAAGTGTGATTATAGAATCCAGAAATACCTCCTGATAAAAGAAAAAAGAGTATACAGCACTGTGACTTTTAGAATATATAATTTGGAGTTTTATTATTATACGGTCTTTGAGAGACTTAATATTTTCACCATCAGTTAGTTCTCTTAATAATTTTGTGTAGGTACAAATGAACATGTCTTAGATTTAAGATTTCAGTTTCCCCCACTACATAAAAACACTCTCCATGGAGACAATCTTGTTTTACTTCCCATCTGCCAAAAATAGCATTTGATAGTAGACATAGCTTGGTAGAAAAGGCAGATGTTAACTTATAAATAACTATTCAATTAAAATGAGAAAACTTAAGAGCTGGCTACTTATACCTATTCTACTGAAAAATAACAACCGTAACAGTAGGATTTCAGGCAATGTGCCAAGGGCTTAAAGTAGATTAAGCCATTTAATCCTCAAAGCCCTATGAATACTACTTTCAGCCCAATTTCCAGAGAAGAAAATGGAGGCTTGGAGAAATATCCTCTCAAAACTCACAGAACTAGGAAGTAGAAGTAGGGGAGCCAAGATTGCAACACAGTCTGCCTTGGAACTTCTGCTCTTAATCACTGCTACAAGTTACAAGCATTCAAAGAACTCAAACCTATGTCCTTCCCCTTCCAGGTTATCTTCATAGAGTAGTATTAAAAAGATTTAAATAAGAAAGACAGAGGCCAAAAAACCCTCCAGTTATCCTATTATGGGCGGGAAACAGCCAAAACCCAAAGAACCCCTCATTAGCTGATGTTACTTTTCTTTTTTAAATATTTGGCTGTGCTGGGCCTTAGTTGTGGCACACAGGATTTTCTTTGAGCCATGCAGGATCTTTCATTACAGTGCACAGACTCTCTATTGTGGCTCACAGGCTTAGCTGCCCTGCAGCATGTGGGATCCTAGCCCCTGATCAGGGATTGTATCCACATCCCTTGCAGTACAAGATGGGCTCCTGATCACTGCACCACCAGAGAAGTCCCTGATGTTACTTTTCTTACTCAAGAAAACAAAATGCCCTGGAGACGGAAATGGCAACTTACTCTAGCATTCTTGCCTAGGAAATACCATGGACAGAGGAGCCTGGTGGGCTCCAGTCCACGGGGTGGCAAAAGAGCTGGACACAACTTAGCGATTGAACAACAACAACAACAGTGTTTTACGCGTCAGAATGCCAAAATCCTGGAATTTGTGCTTTTGTGCAGCAATGTTGTGAAAAAACAGCATTCTCCTGCATTTCTGCTGGGCATGCAAAATGGGACAATCTCTGCATAAAGTAATTTTGTCCGACAGTATCTATTAAAATTAGAAATACATATGGCCTTTGATTCACCAATTTTATTTCTAGTAATTTAATGTACACATATACAACTCATGTGTATATACCACAATTACATTCCTTAAGTTTAGTATAATATTTAAAATGCCACTGCTATGGACAAAAAACAAAATGAACTCTATTCGAAGCATCTCAAAAATGAGCAGTAGGCTAATGTAATTAAATTCTGCCATGGTCTGATGAGAAAAATTAAAGGCTGGAATCAAATCAGGTGTTTTCTCTCGGGGATCTGGTTATAAATGATAGTTATAGTGGGAAAAGTGTGTACATTTTAGGATCTCTTTCTCCGTTTATGAAATGGGAAGTGTATGGTTAATGTTAATCTTTTAAAAATCAGGAATTCCTTGCTTACTGCTGGTTGCTACCTACATCAAGCTAGATAAATTTGTTCAACCTTGATTTCTGGTATTATTTATAACTTTTGAACCAATCCAAACTCTTCCTTGCTTTACATTCAATTCATCTAAAATCTTCCAAATTATCAAACTTAAGCTGGCAGTCTCATTTTGTAACACAAATCCACTTTTCTTCAGCCCTGTCTCTTATACACATCTGGGGGGCGGGAGGAGGGAAACAAATGCCATAACAGAGAAAGCTGAGTAATAAAAGTACGAAGAAACAAATAAAACGTACATACAGCGTAATTAGGCTCACTTTAGTCTAAACTAATATAGAATATCCCAGTCAAGAAATCAATTATTCTTAAGTTGAAAACTTAAAGAGACATAATACACATTTATGTAATATTTTATTTACTGACCTCTCTGAAACATGCCAAAATTCATAACAGTTAATGGAACCTTGCATGTTGAAACGCTGGTCAACACAACAAATTCCAAACAAAAAATATTTTAATGTAGGAATCAACATATAACACTATATTTAGGTTGGTAAAATTAATTGCAAATATAAGATAAATGGCAAATAATATCATGTTTCTGGTTTAAAGGAAACAGTTGTGACAGTCATGCTTAATACCTTGGTTAAGTAAAGATAGAAACGGGCTGAGGTATCAGAGGTATGCAAAAATTTAACAGTTCAAATAATCTTTAGCCCTTCTGAGAAAAGATAGATGGCAAATATGTGGCAAATATTACAGAAATATGGTGATTTCAATCCATTAGTGATTATTCTGTTCATGCATTTAAAGTAACTGTAGATGTTTCAGAGCACTGAAAATTAGATTCAAAGTAAGTCTTTGCTCAACAAGTTAACGATAATATGAATCCCTTATATTTAAAAATATAGCTTAAATTTGTAAAGTTTAAGGTAAAGCATATTTGCATAATTATTTTCAGATATAATTGAGACTACACTACTATATATAATCAGCTATATTGCTGTGCACAGTTAATTCCAGTTACCTTATATTTGCTGGTCATCAACAGCACAAAATTTATGCTCAGAAAAAAATACATCAATCTAGCAAAACAATTATATTCAATTTTCTTTTAAACACAGATTAACTAAATTTAAGGAAGAACTGGCTTTTCTGAATCTCATTTTCAAGTTACTGATACAAACTTAAGAGCAAGTAATTATTTATTTTGCTTAACACCAAATAATCTACAAAGAGTTTCCAAGATAGATGCATTTCTTGTTCAATCTCCAAAAAATAAATAGGCTTTCTAACTGAAAGCATTTACATTCCTGGCTCTCTAAAGTAAACATTAAAAAACAAAGTACAAAAAAAAAAGATCTCTTGGCTTCTGAACAGCCCACTTAGTTACATAAAGTATTTTCTCTCCCAATACTTTTTCAAATTCAAAAGATATTTACTTCCTAAAAACTTAACAGTCTTCATTTCAAACCATTCAGTCCGTTTCCATGGCAACACTGCGGGATTCCTTGGCCACCATAAGTCTCATTAGTTGACTGTGGAATTTCTCAATCTTCTTTACATCTTGAGCTTGGTCTGTTCTATACACCAAACACTGTCAGGAATTTTAAAAGCACACATTAACTATGTAAAACTAGATTACTAACAACGTAGCAAACATATTCTTGGGTAAAAATCTGAGTCTTTCCTTACCACTGTTTTGCTTTACTTCCTCCAGAGATCATTCAAGTTTCCAGGTTTCCACAATTACATTCCTTAAGTTTAGTATAATATTTAAAATGCCACTGCTATGGACAAAAAACAAAATGAACTCTATTCGAAGCATCTCAAAAATGAGCAGTAGGCTAATGTAATTAAATTCTGCCATGGTCTGATGAGAAAAATTAAAGGCTGGAATCAAATCAGGTGTTTTCTCTCGGGGATCTGGTTATAAATGATAGTTATAGTGGGAAAAGTGTGTACATTTTAGGATCTCTTTCTCCGTTTATGAAATGGGAAGTGTATGGTTAATGTTAATCTTTTAAAAATCAGGAATTCCTTGCTTACTGCTGGTTGCTACCTACATCAAGCTAGATAAATTTGTTCAACCTTGATTTCTGGTATTATTTATAACTTTTGAACCAATCCAAACTCTTCCTTGCTTTACATTCATCTAAAATCTTCCAAATTATCAAACTTAAGCTGGCAGTCTCATTTTGTAACACAAATCCACTTTTCTTCAGCCCATCTTATGGATTCTTTTGAGTTTTAAGCAATGGGAACTTTGTGATCCTGCAGTAATATTCATCAACTTAAACTGATTTGGAGTTCAACCTGATCGTGCTGTCAACTTAAAAAAACCACACATCAGAGTTGTGAGTTAAAAGTTTTATTTGGGGCAGTATGAGGACTGCAGCTCAGGAGACAGCACCTCAAACAGCTCTGCGAGACTGTTCCAAAGACATAAAGAAGAAGGACAGTATACATGTAATCCTGGTGAAGGGGGGAATACCTGCAACCAAGCATGCTTATTTCTTAGAAAGTTTCTGCTGGTCTCGTGACACTTCTGCTTGTCATGAGAAACAGTCTTCACCATGCAAGATCTGAGTGCTTTTCTAGATACGAGGAGATGTAAGAACTGGGCTCAGAGAATCAGCTCCTGAGAATAACTATCTCAAGACCTGTCCTGCCAGGTTTCGGGGAGCAGAGTGTGCCTCATTTCTGCTCTCCATCCTGGGCTCCTTCAAGGGGTGCTGGAGGTCAGCAGCTGCAGCAGCACATGATTTAATCCTTGTAGAGGTAGAGGGCAAGCGCCAATTTGTGGTTGACAATGCGCAACTGATTTGAATTTATACAGCCCTCAAACCACTTACTTAGAAAAGTTCACACATTGTACAAATCTGTCTAACAATCTTATAAAGCGGCCATAATCATCTCCAGAGTTTCAATATTAGTCTATGTACTATAGGAGAACATATACCTTCTCACTACAGTTTGACACAGAAAGAGGTCCAAAGAAAACAGTATTATAAATCAGACATGGAATTAGAAACAGAAGATGCATAAATGGGACTATAAAAAAGTCAAAGCTCTAACACAATAAAGTCTAAGAAGAAAGAGTTTTCTAAGCCATTAAAATGAATTACTGAGAGAAATATACAAACTTTTCTTTAAAAATCATTAGAAAATAGTTTTTCTTCATTGGAGTTGGTTCACACATTTATTGTTTAGTATGATGGATGTGATTCTATCTTTGGTGCCTTCTAGATAAGGACTAATTCTCAGTAATTTTAAGAAAGGGAACAAAAAGTATCCTTCATACTTAGATCTTATCACGGAAATCATTAATGTTAAAGTTCTTTCCAGTATTGCTTACCATGGATCTTTATCTATATTTAATCATTACCAGAGGCCAAAAGTTATCATTTGGAGGTAAAGTCTTTTGTATTGAATTCAATTCTGCATTTTCCTCTACTTTTAAAGCAGAACATACCAATTTCTCTGCAGTAGATGTATCTATCCGTGACAATCCGGATAATCACAAGTAACATTTTTCTCAATGTGAATGCTCAGGATTCAAGTATACATTTATTGAACCTACTAAGTGGCAGGCACTAGTGCTAAGCACTTCCACATATTTCATTTACTTTGTACAACAACCCAATTAGGTGAGCAGACTATTGCTACAGCACTTCACAGATTAAGGCCCCCAAGGCCAAACTTTTGGCCTGACCTTCCCCAAGACTAAAATGCTGTTAGATTGCTAAGCTAGGATTCAAATCTCCTCAACCTAGGTTTAGCACACAATAGCTCAATTTACTCCTTTTTTGCCCTTCACATTCACCAAACTCAATAGGTTCTTAGAAGATATGATACTAATTTTAAAAGATCTGACTTCATGCAACCTCATAATGGAACCCTGAATACAAATACAGTAAAAGATATGACCAAAAGTCATTTTTAAAGTCACTATGAGATTTTTGAAAGAGTTAATCCATTAAAAGAAATGTTTGCTAAGTACCCTTTGGGTCAGGACTAGTCACTACAAATACAGACTATCACTCATCTATTCTTGTTATTTTGAAGCCCACAACCTATTAAAAGTCAAATGTGATTTTTTTAAAAAAAAATTGTGAAACAGCACAAAGAGAGGCAGAAATAAAAACAAGAAATGAAACAGTCCTTCTGAGGTGGGTTTTGAAATATAAGCAGTTGGCTTGTCACACTGGGGCAGGGGTGGGATTCAATAATGCAAAGATGGAGACAGACCTGTTCAAAAGCTCAGAGGCCTAAGACTGCATGGCATATTAAAGGAGCCATTAAGTAACACAAAGGACAGAGATTAGTGGGGATGTGAGGGTGGGGTTTACTTATGAGTGATGAGACGCCACTAAAGACTGTTAAGCAGGGTAGGAAGAATCCAATTTGCATTTTTAGAAATCACTCTCGTGGGACAACTGAAGGACGAACTGGAAGCAGGGACACAGAGCTACTAGTCCAGGCAAGCGACAACGAGGCCTTAAGAGGTTAAAGCAATGAAGATGGAGGGTTCACGACAGGAAATGAGATGAGACCGTGAATCAATAATTCACAAATGCCCAGCAAAGCATATGGAACTTACCAGAGGATCAAAATACAAGTTTTTCAAATGAAGGAATAGTAAATGTGAGAATAAGGGAAAGGAAGAAACCAAAAATGATTCCCAGGTTCTGAGCAGGTAGATGACAGTGTAACTAAAGACAGGAAGCAGGAGGAACCAGTTTGATAAGGGATGAGGACTTCCATTCTAGACAGGCTAACCTTAGGAAGCAGAGGAGGAAAGATGCTCAACTCAGACCGAGTCAGGAAGCCAAAAGAAAAATATGAGCTAAAGGTACAAAATTGGAAACAGACATACAGGCAGTTCTGGACTTAATGGACTGATCCAGAAGTGGTAAGACGACATCAAGGACAGAATCCTGGAGAAACCAATATTAATGGGGCAAGTCAGCAAAATAACTAGCAAAGAATGAAATAAACAGAGAAAAAGAAAAACAAGATAAAAGGGAGCCACAGATGCCAAAATAATTTCTACAAGAAGTGGTTTTCTGTATCAAAAGCAGCCAGGAGGGGGACTTCCATGGTGGTCCAGTGGCTAAGACTCTGTACTCCCAATGCAGGGGACTCAGGTTCGACCCCTGATCAGGGAACTAAATCCCACATGCTGCAACTAAGAATCCGAATTCCGCAATTAAGGATCTTGCATGTCTCAATGAAGACCTGGTGCAGCCGAATAAATATTAAAAATATTAAAAGCAGCCAGGAGGTCAAGCAAGATATGAACTGCTGGGTTTGAAAATGAAGGGGCTGCTGCTGAGCCCTCACTGAGAGCAGGTTCAAGGAAAGACTTCATGTAGAAACCACATGGCAGAGCGGTAAGAAATAAATGGGGTGTGAGGAAGCGACAGGAATGAGCAGACAGGGAACGAGAGAAACCCAACTACAGAGCCTATAACTTGTATTCAGATACCACTTACTCCTCACACATCTACAAGGAAACCTTTACCCCTGTATCTATGTTTGGTCTCTATGTTCCTCTTGTTCAGCTGTTATTAAACTATACCTGACAAACTGTATTAATGAAGCAAGTTGAATTATCTTTCCAAGTGCCTACAAAAATAGCTTCAAGAACAAGGCTCTTGACTTGGGAATGAAACACAAAATAAGCATTCTAATGGGTGACCTGCATAAATTCTATGTAAATAATTTCAAACAAATGATTAACTCGAACAAATCTCAAAGTATGCAACAAATAAAAATGTATACTTACAACTAAATCATCTGTTACTTTAATACACAAACTCCCATCAGAATGCCTATATTTGAGAACCACACGGGCCTGAAATAAAAATACATATTTAGAAACAGTGACGTCAGAAGACATTTCTCATAAATAATTTCGTCTTCAAGTGAGCTAAAATAAAATAGATCCTTTTAGAATTAATAGCCAAAATATCTAAAGGCACCTTTACTGTAAACTTATCATTACTGAAATGAGGGAAAACAGCATTTTGTGCATTCCTATTGCTACAATATTCTTACAAGAAAGTCAGGTATTTTATTTTCAGCCACTTTAAAAAGATGTACTGAAAATTCCCAAGGCACACCCATATTCAGAGAATGTCTGTAAGACTGGTTTGGCATTTCTTGCCAGTAAGACTATGTATGAAGGGTATTCACAGCATGCTACCTCAAAAAGTATACCACTTCAGCTAAAGGAAAGTTTTGAGCTGAAGGCAATTAGTTCTCTGCCCTTTCTGATCAAAAGCGGGACATAAATTAAACTTTGTAAAGATTACGTAAGGTTCCGATTATAAAGGTGTTTCTTCTCCCTGGGAAAAGAGAAGGTTTGTTCCCTACTTTACCAGACAACTCTAATACTGCCCATACATTCCCCAGTCACCTTCTCAGAACATACTCCCTCCTAGAAGTCCCAAATCTCTTATCCTCTGTCCAACCTCCCTCCCATACTTTCCCACCCTAAAGATGGTATACTGGAGAAGGCAATGGCACCCCACTCCAGTACTCTTGCCTGGAAAACCCCATGGATGGAGAAGCCTGGTAGGCTGCAGTCCATGGGGTCGCTAAGAGTCAGACATGACTGAGTGACTTCCTTTTCACTTTTCACTTTCATGCATTGGAGAAGGAAATGGCAACCCATTCCAGTGTTCTTGCTTGGAGAATCCCAGAGACGGGGGAGCCTGGTGGGCTGCCGTCTATGGGGTCACACAGAGTCGGACACGACTTAAGTGACTTAGCAGTAGCAGCAAGATGATATATAGGTCCCAAACTCCTCCTCTTTGTGAACTTCTATGCTAAGTGTAAAGTCTTTCTATTTATTAACCTGTCTTTTGTCAGTTTAATTTGCAGAGCCCCAGTTATGAAACGAGCAAAGGAGAAGGTCTTCTTCTCCCCTATGATACCCACACACCTAGCCACAGAGGACTGATAGGAAAAAGGGCGGGGCGGGGGGGGGGGAGTAGCAGAAACGGCTAGTAAAATTCAAATCCATTTCCCAGGAAAGAGCACTGCAGTTGCAGTTCATACTTTCCATTTTCCCATGGCTCTCAAGAGGTGGACTCAGACTAATTACTCAGCAAAATCGTATCTTTCTCATGATGGCACGACACGAGACACAACTTTCCACATCTAGAATAACTCCTACATTGAGTGCCATGCTACATAGCACTTTTTGCTATTGGGTGTTCTACAGTTAGGAAGCCAAAAAAATGATTTAGATATTAGTATCTTCCAATAAAAGAAAACAGCTCCCAATAGAGTTTACAACCTGCATGAACATTATTCTTATTTCTTTAAATGATGGATTCAAAACAGTGTACTGCAGCAGAGTCAACTTTCTTATTAATAAAAATATAATAAATAACTCTAGTTTAGCTTTAGCTAGCTGTTTTAAAAACTGCTAAGTATCTACCAGACAAAACAGGAACATATATTTAAAATGGCTCCAATGCAGCACAGGACCCTCAAGATAATTCTGGAAACTAGATTAAAAGGGCTATTGGAGCTTTTTCTACAGCTTTTCTCATTATGCCTTCTACTCTCCTGGGTTTGCAAATTAAAAAAGGTCATATCATCCTGAGATTTGTCTTGGGGAGGGAGGAAAGGGAACTCACCAAGCACTTAAGTAGGTGTTAAGTATCTTTAGACTACCTAATAAGGTTCTACTTATTGAGCTAGTAAATTCAGTTTTACATATTAAAAAATTTAGTCCTCTGGAAACAAAAGGAAACCAACTTAAAAATGTACTAAGCATGACAACTATGTAAAGTTTTAACTCCTGCTTAAAAGAATACTCAATGGCTTCATTAGGAGAAATGAGTTAAAAAACTCTTTGCGGTCCCATGGACTGTAGCCTGCCAGGCTCCTATGTGCACAGGATTCTCCAGGCAAGGATACTGGAGTGGGCTGCCATGCCCTCCTCCAGGGGATCTGGAACCCGCTAAGTCTCCTGTATTGGCAGGCGAGTTCTTCACCACCAGCACCACCTGGGAAGCCCCAATCCCCTTTCTACTGGTAAATTAGAAAGCACCTAAGTTACCATGTCAGAGGCCACTAAGAAGAAAAAGAAGTCAAGGTTCTTGCTTTTTTAGTAATTTAACCAACTTAAATAATCAAAACATAAGACAACATGAATTAAGTCCTAGAAAGACATATACAGGTAAAATGCTAAAAGAGGAAACAAGTAATTTAGATTGGGGGAAGGTAAAGTGTAAAAAGAATTTATGGAAATGGCTGCAGAAATGCACTTTTTGTTTTCTTTCTTTTAGGGAAGAAGTTAGGAGAAAGGCTGAAGCAGCAGTCTGAATGAAGATATGATGCATTCTGTAGCTTTCTGAGGCTAGCTAGGGCTGAGGATGGTGGAAACGGTGGGAGACAAAGCCAACAAGACTGGAGAGAGGGTCAGACTGGGGCCTGGAAGGTGGGACTTTTACCAGCAATCAGTGAAGAACTAGTTTTAAAACAGGAAACTGGGAATTCAATTTTTGTGTCTGAGATAGCTGCAGTATGTATGAGAGTGAAGAAGGGATTTTAAAAGCAGGCAGGCAAAGAGGTTATTACTTGGTCTAGCAATAATACCATCTTTACTTAGAGCGGATGTAATGGAGAATGGTAAAAGGTGGTAAATATGATCAAGAGGGAGAGAAGACAAAGAATTCTGTAAAACAGATCCCAAAGAGTTCTGACAAAATTTCTCTTCTTCTTTAGTTTCAGCAGTATAGACTGGTAGAAACAGCATGAACATGGTGTTTAGAGATGTGGGTTCAAATTTTAGCCTAATCTCTTAATGATCACCAGGCAAATCATTTAATGTATCTAAGACTGTTTGTTCAACTACTTCAAGGGATTGTCAACTGTATACATGGAAGATTTTCAATACAACTGTCAGTCAAGCTCTCTTCCCGCTCATCCCCTCACCAACCTATCAAAAAAAATCAGTTAAAAACCAGTGAAGGTTATCATGAGAAGGCACAAGTTTTTAGGCCACTGGAATTTTCTGAAAAGAACTCGTAGGTTCTCCCTCTCCTGCCTATTCTACACATGCTTTGTTCATAGCAATGCTCAATAACAATCATTTTATTTTCATTTTCCCTATAACTATGACCACATTCTTATAGTATTATTACTCTTACTGTGGATTTGTATATTCTTTACTATCTTTCCAAATATTTTTAGTTTACACTGTGGGTACTTCTACAAAAGTCCTGTATAGTTCTCATGAAACACTGCTTAAAGAAAACAAATGGTCCTATGAACAAAATCAACCAAATGGAGGAGCCAGAAATTGTGTCATAAACAAAGTACTCAATTTCACAAGTATCTAATTCATTTTATCATTTATTACTATTACATCACTTTATTGCAAAGAATGGAACTAAGAATGTTTCCAGCTTCTTGTTAATTATCTAGGTCTAAAAAGCTAGCAGGACTTTTTAATATTTCAAATATTATTTAGATGACAATAAAAACCAAGAGGAAGAAAAATCAAGACCCAACTGCTAAATTCTTGTCCTTGCAACTTCTTTGGTTACTAACACACACACACATGGATCCCTGTAATTCATTGATGGCCCTCATAAAATTATGGTAAGTCGATGTCAGAGGTTAGCTTATTATAATTTTATGGGGGCCATGAATGAATTACAGGGATCCCTGTGTGTTACTCGGTCACTTTGTGTCCGACTCTTTGTGACCCCATGGACTCTAGACTAGTCCTGCCAGGCTCCCCTGTCCATGGAATTCTCCAGGAAAGAATACTAGAGTGGGTTGCCATTCCCTTCTCCAGGGGATCTACTTGACCCAGGGATCAAACACAGGTCTCCTGCACTGCAGGCAGATTCTTTACTGTCTGAGCCTCCAATGAAGCCCACAGGGATCCATGACCCCCTAAAACTGTTTACAAATATTTATGTGTTAAGTGCATTCTCCTACTCTCAAAGGGCACTAACCTCCAAAATATTAAGAACCACTAATCTGCGGGAGGTAGATGCCTCCAAATTAGGGTCTTTGGTGCTTTTGAACTGTGGTGTTGGAGAAGACTCGTGAGAGTCCCTTGGACTGCAAGGAGATCCTAAAGGAAATCAGTCCTGAATATTCATTGGAAGGACTCATGCTGAAACCCCAATACTTTGGCCACCGGATGAGAAGAACTGACTCATTCGAAAAGACCCTGATGCTGGGAAAGACTGAGGGCAGGAGAAGGGGACGATGGAGGATGAGATGACTGGATGGCATCACCGACTCAGTGGACATGGGTTTGGGTGGACTCCGGGAGTTGGTGATGGACAGGGAAGCTTAGCGTGGTGCAGTCCATGGGGTCGCAGAGTCGGACACGACTAAGTGACTGAACTGAACTGAAGCGCCACAGGAGTCCGAAGCTGCAGAGGGGAGGAGCCCTGCCCATAGAGACACGTAAACCAACGGTAGGGAAGCTCAGGGATTGTAGGCGGGGGAAGGCTTCTTAGAGCCTGACTTGACTCTGATTTTGCTGGTTTCAGGCTTCACTGGGCCCTTATTAAGAGAAAAGATGAAAAGAACAGTCGGACTTCGCGCGGAGTCCGTCTCTCTTCACACACAGCACCTCCTAGGATGCTGCAGAAGCTCCGGAGGCCGAGCAGACGGCAGAGAAGACATCCTGACCCGAGCTAGGACAGAGAAACTGGCTCCGCCTGCGATTTACCTTCATTGGGTCGGCGAGGTAGAGTTTCTCCGCTGCGCGACTGAACTCCTCCCAAGTCTGGTACTGTGGCATCGTGGGACCGCGGCAGAAGAACAGAATGAGGCACGGCTGTGGACCGGAGGCGGCGCGGCACGGCCCACCTACCTCCCTAACTCCCACAGCCGCCTAGCGAGACAGGGGCCCAGCTCAAAGATGGTGGCGCCGCCTCGCACCAACGCCTCGTTCCATTGGCCAGCCAGGATCGCCCTTGCCCAATGGGAAGGAGGGATGTTGCATAGGAGGCGGAGCCCCAAGCGTGTGAGTCTGGGAGAGGGTACGGAGAGGTGGAGAGAGGGGAAACGATGGGAGGTTGCCACAGCGCCTCTTGTAGGACTGGAGGAGGATCTGTCCCGCTGTCCTTCGGGCTGGACTACAACGGCAAAGCCCAGGTTTCTTCTGCAAAGATAGAGCGGCTTAGTGATAAGCGCTGGAGCTGTCTCGCCTACAGCTTAGTAAAAGGCGAGACAAAGACGGAAGAGTGCAATAGAGAGCTTTATATGATAGACATCTGTGTCTAGAGGACGCTAACGGGGATGGCACAAGTTGAATCTTGAGAAACATGACGGGTGTTGAACAGGTGGGCAGGGCAGGAAGTCGAGGCCCATTTTAGATCCGTAGTGTATTTAATATGGTGGGCATCCCCTGGAGGAGGGCATGGCAACCCACTCTAATGTTCTTGCCTGCATAATCCCATGGACAGAATGGCCATAGAGTTGCAAAGAGTCAGATAGGACCGAGGCGACTTAGCACGCAAGCACGTATTTGGGGCTCGGGGGAAGAATCAAGGGAAGAAATCATATCACTTAAGCCGGAAGAAGTTTCAACTTTGTTCTCCAGGCTATGGAGTGAGGTAGAAGGGTATTTTTCTTTAATCAAGTTGAAGTATATTTTATGTATAGTAAAACATCAGTTTTAAGGCTTTCCTGGCGGCTCAGTGGTAAAAAATCCGCCTGCCAATGCAGAAGATACAGCTTCTATCCCTGGTCCCGGGAAGATCTCACATGCTGGTGAGCCACTGAGCCCGGGCGCCACAGCTACTGAGACTGCGCCCTAGAGCCTGTGCGCTAAAACAAGAGAAGCCACCACAATTAGAAGCCCCAAGCACCACAACAAAACAAAGAGCAATCCCCGCCCGCCAGAACTTGAGAAAGCCGTCGCGAAGCAAGGAAGACCCAGTACAGCCATAAATAAATAAATACAAATATAGAAAGTAAATTATACTAAACACATCGGCCCTGGACTTTGCTCTCCATTGTTCAGCAAGTGGAGAGCCAGCAGATGTTAATCACAACAGGATTATGATTAATGTATGATTTATTTTTAGAACATGTCACTAGTGGCTGTAGGGAAGCTGAATCGGTGAAGTCCAGCCTGTGCAAGGTCAAAAGTGAAAGCCTTTATTCTTTCACCTAAGTTGGTTACCTCCTATGATTGTTTCCATGCCCTTGATTCCCACTCAATCCCATTCCCACCACAGTACCTTCTACTCTGTCCCCACCTCAACTCTCAAATGAAGTTGCTTTCACAAGGTCACTAACTGCTCTCAGAGTCACTAGTGACCTTCATATTGCCCAGTCCAGCTGACAATCTGTTCTTTTACCAAATATTTTTAGTTTACACTGTGGGTACTTCTACAAAAGTCCTGTATAGTTCTCATGAAACACTGCTTAAAGAAAACAAATGGTCCTATGAACAAAATCAACCAAATGGAGGAGCCAGAAATTGTGTCATAAACAAAGTACTCAATTTCACAAGTATCTAATTCATTTTATCATTTATTACTATTACATCACTTTATTGCAAAGAATGGAACTAAGAATGTTTCCAGCTTCTTGTTAATTATCTAGGTCTAAAAAGCTAGCAGGACTTTTTAATATTTCAAATATTATTTAGATGACAATAAAAACCAAGAGGAAGAAAAATCAAGACCCAACTGCTAAATTCTTGTCCTTGCAACTTCTTTGGTTACTAACACACACACACATGGATCCCTGTAATTCATTGATGGCCCTCATAAAATTATGGTAAGTCGATGTCAGAGGTTAGCTTATTATAATTTTATGGGGGCCATGAATGAATTACAGGGATCCCTGTGTGTTACTCGGTCACTTTGTGTCCGACTCTTTGTGACCCCATGGACTCTAGACTAGTCCTGCCAGGCTCCCCTGTCCATGGAATTCTCCAGGAAAGAATACTAGAGTGGGTTGCCATTCCCTTCTCCAGGGGATCTACTTGACCCAGGGATCAAACACAGGTCTCCTGCACTGCAGGCAGATTCTTTACTGTCTGAGCCTCCAATGAAGCCCACAGGGATCCATGACCCCCTAAAACTGTTTACAAATATTTATGTGTTAAGTGCATTCTCCTACTCTCAAAGGGCACTAACCTCCAAAATATTAAGAACCACTAATCTGCGGGAGGTAGATGCCTCCAAATTAGGGTCTTTGGTGCTTTTGAACTGTGGTGTTGGAGAAGACTCGTGAGAGTCCCTTGGACTGCAAGGAGATCCTAAAGGAAATCAGTCCTGAATATTCATTGGAAGGACTCATGCTGAAACCCCAATACTTTGGCCACCGGATGAGAAGAACTGACTCATTCGAAAAGACCCTGATGCTGGGAAAGATTGAGGGCAGGAGAAGGGGACGATGGAGGATGAGATGACTGGATGGCATCACCGACTCAGTGGACATGGGTTTGGGTGGACTCCGGGAGTTGGTGATGGACAGGGAAGCTTAGCGTGGTGCAGTCCATGGGGTCGCAGAGTCGGACACGACTAAGTGACTGAACTGAACTGAAGCGCCACAGGAGTCCGAAGCTGCAGAGGGGAGGGGCCCTGCCCATAGAGACACGTAAACCAACGGTAGGGAAGCTCAGGGATTGTAGGCGGGGGAAGGCTTCTTAGAGCCTGACTTGACTCTGATTTTGCTGGTTTCAGGCTTCACTGGGCCCTTATTAAGAGAAAAGATGAAAAGAACAGTCGGACTTCGCGCGGAGTCCGTCTCTCTTCACACACAGCACCTCCTAGGATGCTGCAGAAGCTCCGGAGGCCGAGCAGACGGCAGAGAAGACATCCTGACCCGAGCTAGGACAGAGAAACTGGCTCCGCCTGCGATTTACCTTCATTGGGTCGGCGAGGTAGAGTTTCTCCGCTGCGCGACTGAACTCCTCCCAAGTCTGGTACTGTGGCATCGTGGGACCGCGGCAGAAGAACAGAATGAGGCACGGCTGTGGACCGGAGGCGGCGCGGCACGGCCCACCTACCTCCCTAACTCCCACAGCCGCCTAGCGAGACAGGGGCCCAGCTCAAAGATGGTGGCGCCGCCTCGCACCAACGCCTCGTTCCATTGGCCAGCCAGGATCGCCCTTGCCCAATGGGAAGGAGGGATGTTGCATAGGAGGCGGAGCCCCAAGCGTGTGAGTCTGGGAGAGGGTACGGAGAGGTGGAGAGAGGGGAAACGATGGGAGGTTGCCACAGCGCCCCTTGTAGGACTGGAGGAGGATCTGTCCCGCTGTCCTTCGGGCTGGACTACAACGGCAAAGCCCAGGTTTCTTCTGCAAAGATAGAGCGGCTTAGTGATAAGCGCTGGAGCTGTCTCGCCTACAGCTTAGTAAAAGGCGAGACAAAGACGGAAGAGTGCAATAGAGAGCTTTATATGATAGACATCTGTGTCTAGAGGACGCTAACGGGGATGGCACAAGTTGAATCTTGAGAAACATGACGGGTGTTGAACAGGTGGTCAGGGCAGGAAGTCGAGGCCCATTTTAGATCCGTAGTGTATTTAATATGGTGGGCATCCCCTGGAGGAGGGCATGGCAACCCACTCTAATGTTCTTGCCTGCATAATCCCATGGACAGAATGGCCATAGAGTTGCAAAGAGTCAGATAGGACCGAGGCGACTTAGCACGCAAGCACGTATTTGGGGCTCGGGGGAAGAATCAAGGGAAGAAATCATATCACTTAAGCCGGAAGAAGTTTCAACTTTGTTCTCCAGGCTATGGAGTGAGGTAGAAGGGTATTTTTCTTTAATCAAGTTGAAGTATATTTTATGTATAGTAAAACATCAGTTTTAAGGCTTTCCTGGCGGCTCAGTGGTAAAAAATCCGCCTGCCAATGCAGAAGATACAGCTTCTATCCCTGGTCCCGGGAAGATCTCACATGCTGGTGAGCCACTGAGCCCGGGCGCCACAGCTACTGAGACTGCGCCCTAGAGCCTGTGCGCTAAAACAAGAGAAGCCACCACAATTAGAAGCCCCAAGCACCACAACAAAACAAAGAGCAATCCCCGCCCGCCAGAACTTGAGAAAGCCGTCGCGAAGCAAGGAAGACCCAGTACAGCCATAAATAAATAAATACAAATATAGAAAGTAAATTATACTAAACACATCGGCCCTGGACTTTGCTCTCCATTGTTCAGCAAGTGGAGAGCCAGCAGATGTTAATCACAACAGGATTATGATTAATGTATGATTTATTTTTAGAACATGTCACTAGTGGCTGTAGGGAAGCTGAATCGGTGAAGTCCAGCCTGTGCAAGGTCAAAAGTGAAAGCCTTTATTCTTTCACCTAAGTTGGTTACCTCCTATGATTGTTTCCATGCCCTTGATTCCCACTCAATCCCATTCCCACCACAGTACCTTCTACTCTGTCCCCACCTCAACTCTCAAATGAAGTTGCTTTCACAAGGTCACTAACTGCTCTCAGAGTCACTAGTGACCTTCATATTGCCCAGTCCAGCTGACAATCTGTTCTTTTTAAAAATTTTAAAATATATTTATATATATTTATTTCTTTATTTTCTTGCACTGGGTCTTAGTTGAGGCATGTGGTATCTCTTCTCTGATCAGGGATGGAGGCTGGGCCCCCTGCATTGGGAGTACGGAGTCTTAGCCACTGGACCACCAGGGGAGTCCCTCAATCCTTTCTTGACTAGATCATTCAACTGCATCTGAGGGCACATGCCACTCCTTCATCCTTGAAATTTCCCAGCTGCTTGGTTTTTTTTTTACTCCATCCTTCCTTGCTCCTCCTTCTGCCTCTTTGGTTTTTCCCTCTCTGGCTCTGTCCTAGCCTCCTCCACTCCCTTGGCCCTTCAACACTGGGTCCTGAGGTATCATACTTTGATTTCACCCTCTTTTTTCCTGGGCAATATTTGGGTTTTCACTTTCGCCTCTATCCTGCTTAGTCCAGGTTCTTCCGTGAGCTTCAGATTCATATCTCCAAATGCTTTCCAGGCCTTGGGCTAACTCCAGAGTTCAATTTCGGGAGACGAAAACAATTTTTCAGCAAATTGAAGCAATTTGTAAGCCATAAACGTGATGCGTCCTTTTTGACTTATTTTACTATTGCCATTTGGCAAATTATTAGCCACTCATACACCATATTTGACTGCCAGGAATTCAATAACTTTTAAGGGTCAGTGTGTTGGGCAAAATCCTTATAAGCTAAAGAGGTCAGGGGTAGCGATAATAAGGCAAATTCATCCATACCGATAATTAAAGACATGAACGTGGCACAGTGTGGGAGAGAGAAGTTATTTCACAAGATTTAGTGCAGGAGAGAGTCTTTCCACAAGATTTAGTGGTACCCGGGTTTACTCTCCCCTTCCTCCCTCTTTCCCCTAAGGAGGAAAGTCTGTTGTTGTTGTTAAGATAGAAACGGCTGACTGTTTTTTAATTCTTTCCCAGAAGCTTTTGTCCTTCTTTGTTCTCCTCGGTTGTCTTCTAAAAGCTGGCAGCATAGCGTGTGTAGACTGTTGTAGGAGTAGGTTCTTAAGTGGGTTCTTACATCTGCAATCATAACAGTCCCCAGTGCTGCTGGCAGGTCGGGAACTAAAGGTCATTATGTTGATTTTCATGCATTAAGCATTTGTGGAACCCTCCATACTCCGGGACTCAAAAAAGTCCCAGTTCTCTTGTGCCTTCCTAGGTCTCATGAATTCAGTGCAGCACAGTTAGAGTGAAAGAGATGCCAGCAGAAAAACCGGTTTGCCCAGGAGCTGGATCCAGCATGGGGAGGGAAGGAAACCTGAGAGCGCCCCGACGGGGCCGGGCTGCTTTGGCCCGGTGTCCAGTGGAGGGCAGTGGTGAGCAGATGGTCCCACGGAGACGGATTCCTGAGATCCGACTTCAGCCTTTACATGATCCCTATGGAGTGCGGGAAGAAACATCAATAACCTCAGATATGCAGATGACACCACCCTTATGGCAGAAAGTGAAGAAGAACTAAAGAGCCTCTTGATGAAAGTGAAAGGAGAGTGAAAAAGTTGGCTTAAAGCTCAACATTCAGAAAACGAAGATCATGGCATCTGGTCCCATCACTTCATGGGAAATAGATGGGGAAACAGTGGAAACAGTGTCAGACTTTATTTTTCTGGGCTCCAAAATCACTGCAGATGGTGAGTGCAGCCATGAAATTAGAAGACGCTTACTCCTTGGAAGGAAAGTTATGACCAACCTAGATAGCATATTCAAAAGCAGAGACATTACTTTGCCAACAAAGGTCCGTCTAGTTAAGGCTATGGTTTTTCCAGTGGTCATGTATGGATGTGAGAGTTGGACTGTGAAGAAGGCTGAGCGCCGAAGAATTGATGCTTTTGAACTGGTGTTGGAGAAGACTCTTGAGAGTCCCTTGGACTGCAAGGAGATCCAGCCAGTCCATTCTGAAGGAGATCAGCCCTGGGATTTGTTTGGAAGGAATGATGCTAAAGTTGAAACTCCAATACTTTGGCCACCTCATGCCAAGACTTGACTCATTGGAAAAGACTCTGATGCTGGCGGGGATTGGGGGCAGGAGGAGAAGGGGATGACCAAGGATGAGATGGCTGGATGGCATCACTAACTCGATATACGTGAATCTGAGTGAACTCCGGGAGATGGTGATGGACAGGGAGGCCTGGCGTGCTGCGATTCATGGGGTCGCAAAGAGTCGGACACGACTGAGCGACTGAACTGAACTGAACTGAACTGATGGCATGAGTAACCCTGCCTTAGCTGAGGCGGGTACTGGTGCGTTTTGTTTATCGTTTGCTCGGTCTTAACTTTTCCTTTCCAGAAAGAGCCTTAGCTCTTACTTAACTGTCAGGAACTTCCAACCCAGTTTAATTAATTACTGATTGAGCACCTCTTCTGTGTCAGTCACCCTGCCAGGCATTCTACAGTGAAAACAAAGATGTGCCTGAGCAGCTTGAATGCTAATGTGAGCAGAGCAGGGTGTAGGTATAAGGCGAGTTTATAAATGATCAAGACTGGAGGCAGAAACAAGCGTTTATGGGGATTCAAGCAGGTCTCAGCATCCCCTCCTCCCAGGTGTTTGGGGATGGGGCGGGTGGTCTGGAGATAAAGACGAGAGTGTGACTGTGTGAAGCCTAGAACTGACTCCCAGGACCCACATCCCACACTGCCCAGTTCTGTGGATCAGAAGCCCAGAGCTGCCTAGGAACAGTGAGGGTCACCTTGAGCTTGGGGGGCAGGGTGGGAAAGGGAGGGAGGGAGGGACGCAGGCCAAGATAGAAGTCAGGTGGAGATAGAAGTCGCCCCAAGAAACAAAACCCATTTCCAGAGCCCAGCTCAAGGGGGCTTAGAGACCAAAGATGCTAGCACCCTCGAGCCACGCCCACTGACAAACCTGCCCCCCAGACAGGTGACAGAGTTCCCCGAGGCTGTCCCTCAGTGTCCTCGTTACACCTGTTCTTAAAATGCTAGCATGCCACAGTCTGGGCAGGTAATGATCCTTCTGTTACTGTTGTGTTGTGCTTCGTCACTCAGCCATGCTGACTCCTTGTGACCCCATGGACTGTAACCCACCAGACTCCTCCATTCATGGGGTTTTTCTGGCGGGAGTACTGGAGTGGGTTCTCATTCCCTCCTCCAACAGATGCTCCCAATTCAGGGATGGGAACCACATCTTCTACATTGGCAGGCAGATTCTTTACTGCTGAGCCAACGATCCCTTTAAGGTGAAACAGATTTCAAGTAGAATGAACATACCTCAAAAAACAACAGGGGGATAAAGCCTTGTCTTGTCCAGCCGTGCTGACAAGAGAGACTAGGCTCCAATTGAGTTGTGGGGATTGGAAAGGCCACCATCCATGCTGTCTCCTCTGGGGGAAGCTGGGTCAGGCCAGGACAGATGCTGCCCAACCGATGCCCCGGAGACCAGAGGGCAATGGCAGGGGCACCAGAATTCCCGAGGCTGCTGGCTTGTCAGTTTCATCTGAAACTGATTAAAATGAAATGCAAACCCAAGTAGCTGGGAAGAAAAGGTCAGAATTTTACCCCTGTCTGCTCTCCTCCCTCAGCATGCTGTGCTCTGGCCTGGGTCCCATCAATGCTCAGATATCCCCTTCACCCGGGCAGCCCCGCACTGCCCAGAAACCCCAGAGAATGGTCCTATTGTAGATGAGACAAACCGAAATAGCAGCATCTTCTGTTCTCTGCCTTAGGGAGATTCACTTAAAACCCTAGAGTCCCAGATGTGGACGACAATGGAAGTTGTTGTTGCAAATTAGTGATCCTGGAACAGATGAGAGGCAGGTAGTCGGAAAGCAGCCAGGGTGGTGGGTTGGGCTGCGAAGAGAGAACAATTACACAGTCACTCCATTAACCCAATTAGTAGTCACTGGCAGGAATTCTGTTCATCACCCAAAGACGCACGGTGGGAAAGGTGGGAAAAGGGGACAACCAACCTGTGGAGGGTGATTGGGGTTGGGGTAGGGGAGGGCGGGATTGCTGCTGGAACAAAAGGTCTAGAAATAAAGCTTCATTTATNGATTCATGGGGTCGCAAAGAGTCGGACACGACTGAGCGACTGAACTGAACTGAACTGAACTGATGGAGTGAGTAACCCTGCCTTAGCTGAGGCGGGTACTGGTGCGTTTTGTTTATCGTTTGCTCGGTCTTAACTTTTCCTTTCCAGAAAGAGCCTTAGCTCTTACTTAACTGTCAGGAACTTCCAACCCAGTTTAATTAATTACTGATTGAGCACCTCTTCTGTGTCAGTCACCCTGCCAGGCATTCTACAGTGAAAACAAAGATGTGCCTGAGCAGCTTGAATGCTAATGTGAGCAGAGCAGGGTGTAGGTATAAGGCGAGTTTATAAATGATCAAGACTGGAGGCAGAAACAAGCGTTTATGGGGATTCAAGCAGGTCTCAGCATCCCCTCCTCCCAGGTGTTTGGGGATGGGGCGGGTGGTCTGGAGATAAAGACGAGAGTGTGACTGTGTGAAGCCTAGAACTGACTCCCAGGACCCACATCCCACACTGCCCAGTTCTGTGGATCAGAAGCCCAGAGCTGCCTAGGAACAGTGAGGGTCACCTTGAGCTTGGGGGGCAGGGTGGGAAAGGGAGGGAGGGAGGGACGCAGGCCAAGATAGAAGTCAGGTGGAGATAGAAGTCGCCCCAAGAAACAAAACCCATTTCCAGAGCCCAGCTCAAGGGGGCTTAGAGACCAAAGATGCTAGCACCCTCGAGCCACGCCCACTGACAAACCTGCCCCCCAGACAGGTGACAGAGTTCCCCGAGGCTGTCCCTCAGTGTCCTCGTTACACCTGTTCTTAAAATGCTAGCATGCCACAGTCTGGGCAGGTAATGATCCTTCTGTTACTGTTGTGTTGTGCTTCGTCACTCAGCCATGCTGACTCCTTGTGACCCCATGGACTGTAACCCACCAGACTCCTCCATTCATGGGGTTTTTCTGGCGGGAGTACTGGAGTGGGTTCTCATTCCCTCCTCCAACAGATGCTCCCAATTCAGGGATGGGAACCACATCTTCTACATTGGCAGGCAGATTCTTTACTGCTGAGCCAACGATCCCTTTAAGGTGAAACAGATTTCAAGTAGAATGAACATACCTCAAAAAACAACAGGGGGATAAAGCCTTGTCTTGTCCAGCCGTGCTGACAAGAGAGACTAGGCTCCAATTGAGTTGTGGGGATTGGAAAGGCCACCATCCATGCTGTCTCCTCTGGGGGAAGCTGGGTCAGGCCAGGACAGATGCTGCCCAACCGATGCCCCGGAGACCAGAGGGCAATGGCAGGGGCACCAGAATTCCCGAGGCTGCTGGCTTGTCAGTTTCATCTGAAACTGATTAAAATGAAATGCAAACCCAAGTAGCTGGGAAGAAAAGGTCAGAATTTTACCCCTGTCTGCTCTCCTCCCTCAGCATGCTGTGCTCTGGCCTGGGTCCCATCAATGCTCAGATATCCCCTTCACCCGGGCAGCCCCGCACTGCCCAGAAACCCCAGAGAATGGTCCTATTGTAGATGAGACAAACCGAAATAGCAGCATCTTCTGTTCTCTGCCTTAGGGAGATTCACTTAAAACCCTAGAGTCCCAGATGTGGACGACAATGGAAGTTGTTGTTGCAAATTAGTGATCCTGGAACAGATGAGAGGCAGGTAGTCGGAAAGCAGCCAGGGTGGTGGGTTGGGCTGCGAAGAGAGAACAATTACACAGTCACTCCATTAACCCAATTAGTAGTCACTGGCAGGAATTCTGTTCATCACCCAAAGACGCACGGTGGGAAAGGTGGGAAAAGGGGACAACCAACCTGTGGAGGGTGATTGGGGTTGGGGTAGGGGAGGGCGGGATTGCTGCTGGAACAAAAGGTCTAGAAATAAAGCTTCATTTATTCCTAAGCTGGTAAATGTTATTTTTATCATTTTTTAAATGTTCTCTCTTTTTTTTTTTTTTCAATTAAAAAAAGAAAAAAAACTGTGCCCTGGAGCATTCGGATGAACAGTGTTTGCATTAATTAAGAAATCGGATGACATCTCCACTCCGCAGCAGGCTTTGCTGTGGAAACTCTCCGGGTGGCCTGGGAAACAGTGACTGTGGACTCTTGATTGATCACAGCTGTCATGTCCTCAGCCAGTCAGACCAACAAGTCAGTCAATATGTCCTAAGTGTCTACCTGATACTCTCTGGAGTTTTAGGGGGGTGGGGAGTGGACACAGCATTAAGCAGGCTATGGCTGTGTGCACAAGTCGAATGAGTAAGGAGCATTTACATTCAGGTCACAAAATTCTGAGCAGAGAAGGGACAGGTTAATGAGGGGTGGAATCAGGAAAAGCTGCACAAAGGAGCTGGATATAAAAAAATAAAAGTCAGGGGACTTCCCTGGTAGCTCAGTGGTAAAGAATCTTCCTGCCACTGCAGGAGACATGGCTTGGATCCCTGATCTGGGAAGATCCCACATGCCGTGGGGCAACCAAGCCCATGTGCCACAACGGAGCCTGTGCTCTAGAGGCCAGGAGCCACAACTCCTGAGCCCATGTACTGCAGCTACTGAAGCCTGTACGCCCTAGAGCTCTTGCTCTGCCACAAGAAAAGTCACCGCAATGAGAAGCCCACGCACCGCAACCAAGAGTGGCCCCTGCTCGCTGGAACTAGAGAAAAGCCCACGCAGCAATGAAGACCCAGCACAGCCAAAAATAAATAAACAAAATTATTTTAAGAAATAAAGGTCAGATTATGACATGGAATGGGCTTCCCTGGTGGCTCAGAGGTTAAAGCGTCTGCCTCCAATGCGGGAGACCCGGGTTCGATCCCTGGGTCGGGAAGATCCCCTGGAGAAGGAAATGGCAATCCACTCCAGTATTCTTGCCTGGAGAATCCCATGGACAGAGAAGCCTAATAGGTTACAGTCCATGGGGTCGCAAAGAGTCGGACACGACTGAGTGACTTCACCTTCACCTTCACCTATGACGTGAAATAGGCAGGCTTTAGAAAACAGAGACGGAGAAGGCAATGGCAACACACTCCAGTGTTCCTGCCTGGAGAATCCCAGGAACGGGGGAGCCTGGTGGGCTGCTATCTATGGGGTCGCACAGAGTTAGACACGACTGAAGTGACTTAGCAGCAGCAGCAGCAGAATACAGAGAAGGTCTAAGTGAAGGCNAATGGCAACACACTCCAGTGTTCCTGCCTGGAGAATCCCAGGAACGGGGGAGCCTGGTGGGCTGCTATCTATGGGGTCGCACAGAGTTAGACACGACTGAAGTGACTTAGCAGCAGCAGCAGCAGAATACAGAGAAGGTCTAAGTGAAGGCACAAACAGTTAGGGAGCAGATAGAGCCCTTCTCCAGGGGGAGCCTGGGGTGCTCACAATATGGTGATATTAGTGACAGAGATGACCCATTGGGGTCATCTGGAGTGGCCCTCGACGACGGGAAACATGGTGAGAAAGGTCCTCCCACACCCTGTTTCTGGATTTTATCTTTTTAGAGGCCAGGGTGCAGAGAAGGCAATGGCACCCCACTCCAGTACTCTTGCCTGGAAAATCCCATGGACAGAGGAGCCTGGTAGGCTGCGGTTAGGAACCAGGGCGTTGATAACTCCAGTCTTCATCAGTAAGTCAAGGGAGAAAGGGAACTCTCCCAAGTCCAACATACTGGGTGACTGTGGGAGGACAGACGGAGAAGATAAGCTCAGCCCTGGGGGAAATCTTGTCTGAAAAGGTGTCTGCCTGACTTCTTCCCCACTTAGACCTGGGAGCTGCCATCCCACGGCTCCCAACCCCTACCTCTCACTCTATTATCACTCTCTCCATGCGCCATTGTGCTCTCACTCAATTTCTCTCCTGCTCTTATTCCCTTCTCCCCTTTCACAGCCTTCCAGTCACTGAAAGAGGAAAATGGTAAAACATGCAAAGCTTTGGCTTCAGTACAAAGGTGAGGTGTTTCATGTCTCTTGTGTCTGACCTGTTGCAAGCCATCTTTTGTCTGGTTGCTCAAACTCCTGCTAAGCTTTGTTGCCCTTCATGGTCTGTCTTCAGGAAGCAGGTACAGGAAGGGCAGGCACTGATCTCTGACCATGCAGACAGTAAATATCTGCTGATGGCCAGCATGATGACATGTGGAGAAACTAACCCCTGCCCAAGGCTGTTAGGAAAAGATTCTTTGATCACTGACCGATGGAACTTCTGTATGTCTCAAGCATGTATGCTGGGATCTTTAAAATTGTTGTAGGCATTGGGGTGAGGGCTGGGAAACATGTCCATACTGGCTTCTGGGCCTCCTTTCTTCTGGGTGTGGGTCACCAACCCCTCATGGACACAGCCTTCCTTTTTCCATTCTGGTTTGAAACCACTCAGGCTCCTGGAAGGCCCTTCCTCCCTCTGCACACAACTGGGATGGTGTTTGTATGTGAACTGATGGGTATTCTATACCCCCTCTGCACCTGATCACACAATACCTGCCTGTTCTCAAAGCCCCAGCCCAACACCATTCCAGCTTCTTCTCAGGTTTCGTAACTGCCCCGTGAACTGCACCTGGTCCTTCTTCCCCGGGGGCTGTGGGGTTGGAGGCCGAGTAGACGGCCACCTGGTTTACCCTCTCCCTGCTGACTGGGGTTTTGGAGGCTGATTTGCTATTGCATGAGTCAGAGAGAGCCCCACGGCTCCGGGCATCTTCCAGGAGTGAGTGACCGCTCCCTCCAAGCAGGAGGAGACTAGAAGGTCTCAGGCTCACCCCTGGGCAGAGGCAGGACAGCTACTTGGGGAGTGCAAGGATGTGCACACAGGCTCTGGCATGGTGCCTAGAGAGCTTCCCAGCATCCCCTCGAGAGCCCCTGGCCCACCTCCCGGTTGAGCTCAGCTGGGAGGCCCAGGCTCAGCTCTAAGCAAGCCTGGACAGAAGTGGCCATGAAGCTCACCATGACCTGGCATCTCGCACTGCAAGCACAAACAGGCCTTTGAAAAGCCTCCTTGCTTTCTGGGGTAGGGGTGCGGGCAGACAGGGCAAGTGGCTGTTGGTGGCCCTGCGTCACGTTTTGGTGTGGTTCTGGGTGGCCGGCGCCACCACCTCTTTTCTGTCCAGATGCGGAGGCCGAGGGGGCTCCTGGGAGAGGGCTGCTTTGAACTCCTGCGCCCTGTCTTGGTGTTGGGAAGCCTTACAGCTGCTCTGCACTGGCAGAGCCTTCTCTTGCTAACTTGGGGCTTTTTGGATCAGGGTGTTGGTGAAGCAGAGTTTTGGCAAGAACCTTAGCAGCTGTTGCCAAGAAGAGAATGAAGGGAGATAATTAGACCTGGTAATTGGCTTGCTTTTTATTTTTTTACAGGCAACAGTGACTATGGCTGGGAGAAGAAGACACAGCAGAAAGCTGTCCTCCAGGATCAAGGCTAAGCTGTCTCAATTTTAGGGGGAAAGGCTGGTCCCCGACCAGTCCAGGACTTCCTGTCACCTCTTGCCTGACACATCCGTCTGGCTGTGAAGTGCTTCTCTGCATCCTATGCTATGGTACCCGGGTCCATATGGACCCCAGGACCAGACATCTTAGAACCTTGAATCCAAAGGTAACCTTTAGATGGAGTTACCCAATTCTGGCGCCTCCAAGAAGAGATGCCGTGGGACCTATTGCAAAGGGCTTTATCGAAGGCTTTTGTTTCTGGGCAGAGCTGACTCATCATTTCCCCCAGATAAGTTTGCTCTCTGGGAGGTTTCCAGGCCCCCATCCCTCCAGTTGGCCGTTTCTCCAGACCAGATGGTTCATTTTAGATCTCAATTTGCAACGTGCTACCCTTTGTGGGCACATGTTCTGGATTCATCCCAAACGGAGCAGCTGATTCACTCGGACGTTCTGGGAAGCCCTCCCCGTTTGATTCCACCTCAGCACATCAGCATAGAAGCTGCGAGTCAGATTTCCAGTTTCTGTGGGGAGCCTATTGATTCTAAGCCCAGAAGTGCAGTCCTGGGAGACTGACGTCAGATCTCAGGCAGGACGCCTGGGAGCCCCGCGTAGGGTCTTTGAGTGCTGGTGTTGCCTTTGGGAGGGCTGCTCCCTCAAAGTTCGTCAGAGGTGGACTCTGGTGGGATCATGACCCGTTCTGTGGCCATTTAATATTTTGGATAAAAGCAGAAGAAAGAATTCATGACCAATTTGATCTCCGAGATTTTAAGTTTAAACAGGATGGCCTTTCTGTAGCTTCTCCCCTTCCCAGTTACTCACTGCTTATTCAGTAGACAGTTGTTGATCACGAACTGTGCACCAGACGTTGTGCTTAGGGCTCAGGGATAAGAATAAAAAGACGATGCTTGCCTTCAAGGGACTTAATGACTAATGTCTGAGATAGGCAGGCACTGAGAACAAAGTGGGTGAGAGCTGACGTAACGCAGTGGTCAAGAGCTGAGATTCAGGAGCCAGACCCCCCAGATTCCTGCTCTGCCATTTTGCATGGATGTGACTTTGGACACATTACTTCACCCACATGTGCACCAGTTTTCTCATCAGTAGAATGAGAATAATAATGATACCCACTTTAGTGTTTTATGAGGATAAATTTGTTACTAGATTTAAAGTTCTTCTAACTGTGCCAGGGGTAGTGAGGGTGGTACATATCTGAGATAGTTTAAAGCTGGAACATCAAGAGGGTTAATTGGATGAAGGATTTAAGAAAAAGGAAGGGGTCAGGTTTATATCCCAGGATTCTGGAATATGGACATGTGCAGCCAGAAAAGCTCTTTTGAGTCTAGGAACCATTACCATATAAATATTTTTTTTCCTTTTGTTTTCAAATTTATTTATTCTTTAATTGAAGGTTAATTGCTTTACAGAATTTTGCTGTTTTCTGTCAAACCTCAACATGAATCAGCCATAGGTATACATATATCCCCTCCCTCTTGAACCTCCCTCCCATCTCCCTCCCCATCCTTCCCCTCTAGGTTGATACAGAGACCTTATTTGAGTTTTCTGAGCCACAAAACAAATTCCCATTGGCTATCTATTTTACATATGATAATGTAAATTTCCATGTTACTCTCTCAATACATCTCCTTTCCTCCCCTCTCCCCATGTCCATAAGTCTGTTCTCTATGTCTGTTTCTCCATTCAGTTCAGTTCAGTTCAGTCGCTCAGTCGTGTCCGACTCTTTGCGACCCCATGAATTGCAGCACGCCAGGTGTCCCTGTCCATCACCAACTCCCAGAGTTCACTCACACTCATGTCCATCGAGTCAGTGATACCATCCAGCCATCTCATCCTCTGTCATCCCCTTCTCCTCCTGCCCCCAATCCCTCCCAGCATCAGAGTCTTTTCCAATGAGTCAACTCTTCGCATGAGGTGGCCAAAGTACTGGAGTTTCAGCTTTAGCATCATTTGCCCAGCGTTTCTCATGATGTACTCTGCATAGAAGTTAAATAAGCAGGGTGACAATATACAGCCTTGACGTACTCCTTTTCCTATTTGGAACCAGTCTGTTGTTCCATGTCCAGTTCTAACTGTTGCTTCCTGACTTGCATACAGGTTTCTCAAGAGGCAAGTCAGGTCAGGTTTCTCCATTGCTGCTGCTAAGTCGCTTCAGTCGTGTCCGACTCTGTGCAACCCCATAGACAGCAGCCCACCAGGCTCTCCCATCCCTGGGATTCTCCAGGCGAGAACACTGGAGTGGGTTGCCATGTCCTTCTCCAATGCATGAAAGTGAAGAGTGAAAGGGAAGTCGCTTAGTTGTGTCTGACTCTTCACGACCCCATGGACTGCAGCCCACCAGGCTCCTCCGTCTCCTTTGCTGCCCCACAAATAAATTCTTTGGTACCATCTTTCTAGATTCCATATATATGCATTAGTATATGATACTCATCGTTCTCTTTCTGACTAGGGGTTGAAGAATCATATGGTAATAGGCTCTAGGTTCATCTACCTCATTAGAACTGACTCAAATGTGTTCCTTTTTATGGCTGAGTATATTCCATTGTGTATATGTACCACAACTTCTTTATCCATTCATCTGTCGATGAACATCTAGGTTGCTTCCATGTTCTAGCTATTGTAAATAGTGCTGCAGTGAACAATAGGATACATGTGTCATTTTCAGTTTTAGTTTCCTCAGGGTATATGCCTAGGAGTGGGATTGCTGGGTCATATGGTAGTTTTGGAGAAGGCAATGGCACCCCACTCCAGTACTATTGCCTGGAGAATCCCATGGACGGAGGAGCCTGGTGGGCTGCAGTCCATGGGGTCGCGAAGAGTCGGACATGACTGAGCGACTTCACTTTCACTTTTCACTTTCATGCATTGGAGAAGGAAATGGCAACCCACTCCAATGTTCTTGCCTGGAGAATCCCAGGGACAGGGGAGCCTGGTGGGCTGCTGTCTCTGGGGTCACACAGAGTTGGACACTACTGAAGTGACTTAGCATAGCATAGCATGGTGGTTTTATTCCTAGTTTTTAAGGACTCTCCATACTGTCTTCCATAGTGGCTATATCAATTTACATTCCCACCAACAGTGCAAGAGTGCTCTCTTTTCTCCACACCCTCTCCAGCATTTATTGTTTGTAAACTTTTTGATGATGGCCATTCTGATCGGTGTGAGGTGATATCTCATTGTAGTTTAGATTTGCATTTCTCTAATAATGAGTGATGTTGAGCATCTTTTAAATATTTTAAAAATAGAATTATAATTGATTTATAATATTGTGTTAGTTTTAGGTATACAGCAAAGTGATTCAGTTTTACATATATATGTATATATTTTTTTCTTTGATTCTTTTCCATTATAGTTTCTTATGAGATATTGAATATAGTTCTCTATGCTGTACAGTAAATCCTTGTTGTTTATCTATTTTATTTATGGTCCTGTGCATCTGTTAATCCCATACTCCCAGTTTATCCCTCTCTTTTCCCCTTTGATAGCCATAAATTCATTTTCTATGTCAGTGAGTTTATTTTTGTTTTGTAAGTAAGTTCTTTGACTATTTTTTTTTAATATTCCACATATAAGTAATATCATATGATTTTTGTCTTCCTCTGTCTGACTTACTCCACTTAGTATTTTAATCTCTAGGTCCATCCGTGTTGTTGCAAGTGGCATTGTTCATTCTTTCTGTGGCTGATATTCCATTGTGTATATATATGCCACACTTTCTTTTTCCATTCATCTGTCAATGTACTGTTAAGTTGCTTCCATGTCTTGGCTACTGGATATAGTGCTACTATGAATAGTGGGATGCACGTGTCTTTCTTAATTAGAGCTTTCATCTTCTCTGGATATATGACCAGGAGTGGGGTTGAAGAATCATATGGTAACTCTGTTTATAGTTTTTTAAGGAAACTCCATACTGTTTCCCATAGTGACTGCACCAGTTTACATTCCACACAGTGTAAGAAAGTTCCCTTTCTCTACATCCTGTCTAGCATTTATTGTTGCGCTAAGAGTCAGACACGATCGTGTGACTTCACTTTGACTTTTCACTTTGATGCATTGGAGAAGGAAATGGCAACCCACTCCAGTGTTCTTGCCTGGAGAATCCCAGGGACAGGGGAGCCTGGTGGACTGCCATCTATGGGGTCGCACAGAGTCGGACAGAACTGAAGTGACTTAGCAGCAGCAGCAGCAGCAGACTTTTTGATAATGTCCATTCTGACCAGTGTGAGGTGATACTTCATTGTAGTTTTGATTTACATTTCTCTAATAATTTGCAATGTTGAGCATATTTTCATGTGCCTATTGGCCATCTGTATGTCTTCTTTGGAGAAATGTCTATTTCTCTGGTCATTTTTTGGTTGGGCTTTTTGTTCTTTTGCTATTGAGTGGTATGATCTATTTTTCTATTCTGGAAATTAAGCCAAATTGCCAGTTGCATCATTTGCAAAAGTTTTCTGCTAGTTTTGGCTGTCTTTTTGTTTTTGTTTATGGTTTTCTTTGCTGTGCAGAATCTTATAAGTTTGATTAGGTCTCATTTGTTTCTTATTGCTTTTATTTCTATTGTCTTGGGAGACTGACCTAAGAAAACACTGCTACAGTTTATGTCAGAGAATGTTTTGCCTATGTTCTGTTCTAGGAATTTTATGGCATCATGTCATATTTAAGTCATTTTGAGTTTATTTTTGTATATGTTGTGAGGCAGTATTCTAACTTCATTAATTTACATGCAGCTGTCCAGCTTTCCCAGCAGCACTTGCTGAAGAGACTGCCTTTTCTCTATTGTATATTCTTGCCTCCTCTGTCAAAGATGAATTGGCAATGGGTGTGAGGATTCATTTCTGGGCTCTTTATTCTATTCCGTTGATCTCTATGTCTGTCTTCGTGCCAGTGCCACTGTTTTGATTAGTGTTGCTTTGTAGTATTGTTTGAAGTCTGAAAGCATTATGCCTCCAGGTTTGTTCTTTTTCCCCAGGACTCCTTTGACAATTTTGGATGTTCTGTGGCTCCTTATAAATTTTAGGATTATTTACTCTACTTCTGTGAAAAATGTCATGGGTAATTTGATAGAGATCACATTAAATCTGGAGATTGGTTTGGGTAGTATAGCCATTTTTAACTATATTAATTCATCCAATCCAAGAGCGTGGGAAATCTTTCCATTTTTAAAAAATCATCTTTGATTTCCTTTATGGATGTTTTATAGTTCTCAGCATATAAGGTCTTTCACTCCATGGTTAGGTTTATTCCCAAGCAAGGAATTTTTTAATGTTTTTTTAAATGAGATTTTTTTTTTTACTTTCTCTTCCTCATATTTCATTGTTAGTGTACAATATATATGTATGTGTATATATACACATATATGTATGTGTATACATACACGTATATGTATGTGTATATATACACATATATGTATGTGTATACATACACGTATATGTATGTGTATATATACACGCATATGTATGTGTGTATATATATACACATATATATAATCTTGAATAATTATGGCCTTGGTTTGTTCCTTTGCAGAGTGGGGATAATAATATCTTCCCTTCCAACCTCAGAAAAACCAGTATTTGAATCTACTATGTACCAGAAAGTCTTCTCTCTACCAGCCCTCCCCACGCCTGGGTAACTGGAAGATGACGGAGAAGGCAGCACTTCTGTCTGACTTTAATAATAGCAGATATTGCTCTGCTCCTGTTTTACCTCCATGTGATTCATCTCATTTCCATGCTGTTTAGTTCCTGGTTATTAAAGCCTTGTGACCCCATAGGAGGCTGGTGATTTCCCCAGAAGGAGGATCTGGGAGCGGTAAGAAGCGTCGTGAGAAAAGCTGAACTGCTCAGAGGCAGAGTTTCCTGGATGATATGATACAATAGGTTGAGCACATATCTTCCCCTGTGCAGACTGGTCCCTCCGGATCCTGGAGAAACTTCTAGCTTCAAGGAACTTGTCTGCGCCTCAGGGCTTCTCGTGAGGCAGGATGTATAGGACACAAGCTTATAAATGAAGGTGGGTGGGGAGCGTTCACAACCCTTCACTGAGGGGAGAGGCCGGATTGTGGGTTGGTAGTGCGGGGAGTATGGGAGCCTTGCTGTTATATTATAGTGAGCCTCTCTCGTTATCATGAGCTGCCTTCATGTGTCCTGGAGAGACTTCTTGGCGAGGTTTCAGAGCTTGCCACCAAGCCTGCGGCCCCGGCTGGCCTGGCAGCCGTGTGGGGGAGGAGGAAGTCTGCAGCAGATCGAGCATTCTGGCCTGATTGGGAGACTGGCCAACTCTAACGGGATTACCATCCGCTGCCCTGATATCTGCCAGGAAGTTGTGAAATGAAATCTCAAGTCCCCTACCACAGAGTGTGTGGGATGACTTGGCTGAAGCAAGAATCCTTGGGGAAATCGGTCTATTTCCCTGGCAATCCATTAGTCTCTTTTCCAGAACAGAAGCTCTGCCTCAGAGACCAGCATTGGGCAACTCTTAGCTCCCTGAGCTGTCTCTTCTCTGCGTGGCAGCCTGTGGTGCAGGGGAGGAGAGAGATGGCACCCTGGCAGGGTGATGGGGGTGGTGTGGTGACATGAAGAAATGCTTAGGCTGGACCCCAGGAACCAGAAAGCGATGCCCAGCTCTCTTCTCAGCCTCTCCCACACCTCTGACAACCCCCATGCTGTAAGGTCAAGAAGGACTACCTAGTAGCAGTCATCCAGCCCTCTGCGTGGATGCAGAAAAGGAACCCTGAGCTTGGTGTCCACATTCTGGCTTGGAGGTCCTGCCAGGTCACTTAATCTATCAGTTAACCTACAAGGCCGCAGGGTAATCTGCTTCTCTTGAAAGGTTCTTGTGGGGATATATATAAACCCTGAACGTGGAAATGCTTTGTAAACTTTAAAGTGCCTTGGCAGTGGTTTAGTTGCTAAGTCTTGTCTGACTCTTGTGACCTCATAGATTGTAGCCCGCCAGGCTCCTCTGTATTCCATGGGATTTCCCAGGCAAGAATACTGGAGTGGGTTGCCATTTCCTTCTCCAGGGAATCTTCCTAATCCAGGGATCGAACCCTTGTCTCCTGCACTGCAGACAGTCTCCTGCATTGCAGGTGAATTCTTTAGCGACTGAGCCACCAGGGAAGCCCGTGAAGTACCTTAATCGGAAGGAATTGTTCCAGGCACAGAATCCTCTAGGAGTTGCTCCCAGGGGCTCAGAGGAGCTGAGTGGAGCCTTTGGGGCCTGAGTAGTTCTCTTCTACTGAAGACAGGGAGAAAGGACCTTTCCACACAGCCCTTCTTTCTGCTTTGTCTGATAGGGACATCCCAGCTCTTGCTGGTAGTCTAGGGTCTTAGAGAATAAGAGTTTCTGTGCACGGATCACAGAGCTGACTGGGTTTCCTGTGAGTACAGGTTTACCTGAGATGCCACCATCACTGGCCTTGGGGCAGCCTGGAGGCTCCCCAGCCCAGGAACCCACAGGGGTCCTGTTTTCAGCAGGGTTTGTGTTTATACATGACAATGTCTTTACCTTTTATCTAGCAAGAGTGAGTAATCTATTTGGGATATTTAACAAAAACCAGACATTACCTCACTGGTGTCTTATCCAGAGCTGTTCCAGTCTTCCCATTAATTCCAGCGGCTCGGGGTCCTTTGCTGTGTTGAGCACTATAGAGAGAAATCCATAGACTCTTTTTCTCTGAGTAGAGGGATTCACAGAACACACTGTTCTGGTAGTTGTATTCATGCTCTTTCTTTCCCCAGTGGACCTCTGTTTTCTTTATTTCGAGAACATAGAGGAGGAATTAACCCAGCTCATCCCCCAAACCGTACTGACTCTGGGCGGCTTTCTCTGGCTCCCCTCTCCCCTCAGGGATATGAAGAATTTATGTGTGAAATCACAGCAGCCTCACAGAGGAGCATTGGGAAATGCTAGCAGCAGGCAGCCCACCTTCTCTGAGGTTGACGGCTGTTTTCTAACAGAGGTGTCAGAGAGAGTGGCTCAAGTCGCCACAGCCTTGTGAGCAGCTGCCAGAGTACAGACTGACAGTGCTCACGTCTCCTCCAGGCGTGCAAAGGCCTGCTTGCTCCTGAAGGACCTGCCATTGGTCAGCATGGAACCCCTCATGGGTCATTCTCACACAGGAAAGACAGCTATCATAACCAGGCAATGATACATCTGTGTCTTGCAGTAGAAAAATTGAGGCCCAATTAAAAACTTCCATATATCCAAAATCAGCATATATTAGGTGATATGAAAGAATGATTGTTAATTTTGATAGGTATCATATCATGGCATGATAACATAAAAAAATGTCCATAAGATTGCCCTGATCTGGTGGTTAAAACTCCAAGTTTCCAATGCAGGTGGTCCAGGTTTAATCTCTGGTTGGGGAACTAAGATTCTACAGGCCACATGGCCCAAGAAATAAAAATAAATACAATTTTTTAAACAAGGAAAATACCATAGTTGTGTAGATGCTTACTGAAGTATGTAGTAGTGAAATGATGTACCATCTGGGATTTGCTATAAAATATGTTAGCAGAAACATATATAAAATGGATAACCAACAAGGACCTACTGTATAGCACATGGATCTCTGCTCAAAGTTATGTGGCAGCCTGGATGGGAGAGGAGTTTGGGGTAGAATGGATACAAATATATATATGGCTGAATCTCTTTGCTCTGCACCTGAAACTATCCCAACGTTGTTTACTAATCCACTATATCCCAATGCAACATAAAAAGTGTAAAAAATGTTAGTAGAAATATAAGAAAGAAAAAAAGATTTATGATGAAGAGCACAAAACCCTTTTAATGGTTGAGTATTTTCTTTTAATTTTTATGGGTGATTGGACATTTTCATAATTAAAAAATTAAAGGTACTGTGAACAGTGTTAAAAGACAAGACATAGACTGGAGAAGATATTTAGAACACAAGCTAAATAAAAGGATTTATTATCCAAAGGATTCCTATCCAAATAAAAGGATTCCTATCCAAAATATACAAAGGACCACAAAGCAGTTTAAAAAAAATCATCAACCTCATAGGAAAAAAGGGCGCAAGTTAGAACAAGCAATTCCATTTCCAGAAGGGAACACTTGGATGACCAATGTCTACACTCTTTGATGATCAGAAAAATGCAAATTAGAAAACAAGACACCAATTTATGCCCATTAGATGAGCAAAATTTTTTTAAGTCTAGTAATACCGAGTATTACTTTGTAGGCTATGGTTTTTCCAGTGGTTATGTATGGATGTGAGAGTTGGACTGTGAAGAAAGCTGAGTGCAGAAAAATTGATGCTTTTGAACTGTGGTATTGGAGAAGACTCTTGAGAGTTCCTTGGACTGCAAGGAGATCCAACCAGTCCATCCTAAAGGAGATCAGTCCTGGGTGTTCATTGGAAGGACTGATGTTGAAGCTGAAACTCCAATATTTTGGCCATCTGATGTGAAGAGCTGACTCATTTGAAAAGACCCTGATGCTGGGAAAGATTGAGGACAGGAGGAGAAGGGGACGATGGAGGATGAGAAGACTGGATGGCATCACCGACTCAATGGACATGGGTTTGTGTGGAGTCTGGGAGTTGGTGATGGACAGGGAGGCCCGGCATGCTGTGGTTCATGGGGTCGCAAACAGTTGGACACGACTGAGCGACTGAACTGAACTAAATACCAAGTATTAGTTGCTGTGTAGTTTAATACATATACTTAGAAAGCAGTTTGGCAATATCTGCTAGAAATGTTCATATTAATATTCTACAACCTAGGATTCTACTTCTAAATATATACCCCTCAGAAAGTCTTGGGCAAGTGCACAACATATACCTGGAACACACACTTGGATGTCCATTACAGCATTGTTTATAATAGTTAAAACTAGAAAAAAATGGAGAAATAATTCATGACATATTCATACTAATGGCACACTACACAAAAGTTTAATGAAAGTATTCCATTATTATATACATATAATTATACATAATTCATAAATACAAGTCACATATATACTCATAATTATATGTAATTATGGATAAATTTCCAAAACATAATATGAGTGTTGAATGAAATGAAAATTGCAAAAGGACATGTATGTTATTATATCATGTATATAAATAAAACATCTAACATAATATTTTTGGCTCTTAAGTTTGGGTTATCAGGAAGCCACTCCAGGCATGTGTTGTCATAACAGGCTGCCTGATAGCTTGGTCAGGAATTCACTGTTTATAGTTCTCTACCTTCCTGGCATCCCTCCCACCTGCTTCCTTATCACTACTACTGGTAAGTTAGGCAGACCAGACTCTTCCATTGTCCTCTGTGACCTCCTCAGACCACTTCTTCCCAAGCCCTGATGAAGCTCAGAGTACCGTCTTAGGTCACTGTCTCTTACTATTCACCTACTTACGTGCCCATTCAATCCCAACGATTTAGGCAATAATCTCCCCGGAGCGGTAACAATCCAGTGATCATGGGAGACTCTGAATGCAGTATGGTACTCCATAAATTAGGTACCCAGGTGGAGCAGTGGCTGTCTCTTATACACATCTAGATGTGTATAAGAGACAGGTATTATATTATTATTTGTACTCTGAATATTTCAAATATTTCCTAATTTAAAAAACAATTTCTTTTTTTAAATTGAATTATAGTTAATTTCCAGTGTTGTGTGTCTGATATACAGCAAAGGGATTCAGATATATACATATATGTATATATATTCTTTCTCAGACTCTTTTCCATTATTACAAGATAATGAATATAGTTCCTTATGCTATACAGTAGGACCTTATCTATTTTATATACAGTAGTTTATATTTGCTAATTCCATACCCCTAATTTATTTCTCTTTTCCCCTTTCCCTTTGGTAACCATAAGTTTATTTTCTATATCTGAGTCTATTTCTGCAAAAAGCAATTTTTTAATTAAGATCCTAAAGTGCCTCCTTTCTAAATATTACCTTTTCTTTTTTCTTCCCCTTCCCCAATATCGTGTATTTTAACCAACTTATGAGTAATTTAGGCATCTGTGGACACATGTGGAACTCCAACCAACGTTTATGTGTTTGACTCTAGGGGAAAAAGCACTGCAGAATTAAAACAACCCACTTCCTGTGTTCTTTTGGAGCTCCTCCTTTCTAAGTTGGGAAGTGTCTAAATTCTGTCTTTTTCCCATGACTTTAGAACACCCTGACTCAACCTGCACTTCTATGAAAAGGATTCCCAAATGTGATCGAAATCCTTTCTTTCCCCAGTCATTTCTGTCTCCAATTTACTTTGTGACTATTTCTTCCATTATCTCAAATTCATCCTCCAACTCAATTATCTCTACCACTGCTGTCTCCAAACAGCTCTTTCCTTTAATTTCCTGTTTCTGTCAATAGTGCACTCAATAAATGTTCATTTTCAGAAACAGACTCACAGACACAGAAGGGTGGTTGCCAAGGGGCAGGTGGGGTGGGAGAGAAATGGCCTGGGAATTTGGGATTAGTAGATACAAACTATTACATACAGAATGGATAAACAACAAGGTCTAACTGTATAGCACAGAGAACTATTCTCAATGTTCTGGGATAAGCCATAGTGGAAAAGAATTTTTTTAAAAATGTATATATGTGTGTAATGGAGTCACTTTGCTGTGCAGCGGAAATTAATACAACACTGTGAACCAATTACACTTCAATAAAAAATAAATTTTTAAAAAGGTGACTTTTAAAATTTTCATTGGTTCTTTCAACTTTTATCTTTTCCCAAAGAGTTTAACCATACACAGAACTACTAATTTGTCATCTAAAATTCTGCTTTTTTTTCCTGAAATACTGTTTTTCACCCCTGAAATGTTATTTTGTATCAGTTATTCCCAAACTCAAAAACCTTGTGGCGGCCCATGGCCACAAGGGCCAAAATCCTTAACCCTTCGTGTGCTGCTTTGAAGCCTGCTGCCTTCCTCTTTCTCCAGCTTTGTTGCCCACTGTCTGCTGTCACTAACGAGGTGGCACCAAGCGCCCAGCCATGCCTCATGTCTTCCTGTCTTCCTGTATTTTTAGTCTTGAGATGCTTTTACCTTCAAGCTCTGATCAGATGCCTTCACCACAAAGCTTTCATCCGGCTCGACTGCCGGAACCATTCCCGTAGCACAGCCCACACGCCGCCTTAGGTAGAGGCAAATCTTTTTGTAGAAAACAAGTCAAGAAGACACCTCCTTTCCTTTCGTCAGATCCCTGAGTTCAATTATTTGGCAGACCCAGAAAGCAGAGGTGGGATGAATAGACATGCTTATCCATCTAGTATCTCATCCATAGAAACATTAAATTCATCTTTCCCCCTTCCTTCCTCCTGGTTTTTCTTCGGTGAGATTAACCATAAAGCAGGCTGGCCTTGCATTGGATTTGCACAGAGAGTGAGGTGCGTTTCTCTGACTTACAGCAAGAAGCTGATAAAAATGAGGTTTCGTTAAGCCTAATATTGTATCAGGTCTAAGATGCACGTTTTTTTCACATGTTGATATCTCTGAAATCAAGGTGCATTTTTCAATCAGAAGTTTTTTTTCTTCCTTTCTGGTATACAAAAATAAAAGTGCACCTTCTATTGATGGTATCCACAATCAGATGAAATAAGATATGTGCTGCTGCTGCTCCTAAGTCGCTTCACTCGTGTCTGACTCTGTGCGACCCCATAGACGGTAGCCTACCAGGTATATGGGAGGGTATTTAAAATGCATATAAAAGCAAACAAACAGCTTTTACCATTTGATATGAATATTAACTAGAAATGTTAAAAAGAGATTTTTGAGCACTGTTCTAGGGGTACATACTTTTGCAAAAATGACTCCAGAAAAGCATTCTAGTACATTCCCCCACAACAGCAGCACTGTGTACACGTCTTATCTATTCTGCCATATTCTGTAAGCTGTTGGAGGGCAGAGACCCAGAGGAAGTTATTTCTTGAAATTCTCTGTGTAACAAGCAATAAAAAGCAGACACAAAGACCTGCAAGCAAAAATCCTGAAAAAAAGATTCCTATGAAGGATGTGACTGACCAGTCCCCAGGTAATATCTGGCACTTCAGATAATACTGCTACTGCTAAGTCACTTCAGTCATGTTCTACTCTGTGCGACCCCACAGACGGCAGCCCACCAGGCTCCCCAATCCCTGGGATTCTCCAAGCAAGAACACTGGAGTGGGCTGCCATTTCCTTCTCCAACGTATGAAAGTGAAAAGTGAAAGTGAAGTCACAGTCGTGTCCGACTTTTGGCGACCCCACGGACTGCAGCCTACCAGGCTCCTCCATTCATGGGATTTTCCAGGCAAGAGTACTGGAATGGGGTGCCATTGCCTTCTCCCCAGATAATAAGCTGGTGATAAAGAACAGAATCCAAGGTGTTCATGGCCTTAGTCTTAGGCTAGACCTCTTTATACATCTTGCTGTCCTCGAGCCCAAGTTTGGGTTATCAGGAAGCCACTCCAGGCATGTGTTGTCATAACAGGCTGCCTGATAGCTTGGTCAGGAATTCACTGTTTATAGTTCTCTACCTTCCTGGCATCCCTCCCACCTGCTTCCTTATCACTACTACTGGTAAGTTAGGCAGACCAGACTCTTCCATTGTCCTCTGTGACCTCCTCAGACCACTTCTTCCCAAGCCCTGATGAAGCTCAGAGTACCGTCTTAGGTCACTGTCTCTTACTATTCACCTACTTACGTGCCCATTCAATCCCAACGATTTAGGCAATAATCTCCCCGGAGCGGTAACAATCCAGTGATCATGGGAGACTCTGAATGCAGTATGGTACTCCATAAATTAGGTACCCAGGTGGAGCAGTGGTAAAGAATCTGCCGGCCAGTGCAGGAGATGCAAGAGAGACGGGCTTGATTCCTGGGTCAGGAAGATCCCCTGGAGAAGGAAATGGCAATCCACTCCAGTACTCTTGCCTGGGAAATCCCATGGACAGAGGCGCCTGGCAGGCTACATAGGGTCGCAAAGAGTCAGACACGACTGAGCAGGCATGCACCCCATAAATTATTAGCTGTTCGAAGCAAGGAGCTCTGAGTATCCAGAGCTCTGAGTATCCAGAAAGGGAGGGCAGAGAGAGATTTGAAAACACACACATTTACACACATCCAGGATGAATTTCTTCATTAAGCTTTGTTACATGGTTTTCTGACTTTTCTGATTTGCTTTTTCCTGAGCCTAACTGCTTTTGCAGTCATAAATAGGGCTTTTGCCAACTTGGCCACAGGACGTACAGGCTGCTGAGAACTTTTCCTGCTTTTGGAAGCAGCGAGTGAATTGCGGGGTCCTTGCAAGGAGCTAGTGTGACTGCTGTGAAGGCAGGAGGCGGCCAAGGTTGAGAGGAAGGTGTTGATGCAGAAAGGTCTGAGGTCAAGGAGCCGCTTTCTGCCTGTCAGCCCTTCCAGTGGCATTTCCAGCTCTCCCTCTCTTCCTCTCACTGGCTTATCCTGGTGAATGGAGGTCAGGGAATACTATTTTGAGTGCTTAGAGAGGGACAGGAGGCTGCTGGACATATCAGCCTGCTTGTGGGAGGATGAAGGAACAGAAGCATCATCAAGGCTGGGCTAAACACAGATGCTGTTCTTTGACCTTCACTCCAGTTGCTACATCACTCCTATGTGTTTGATCTTTGCCAAAACCACATTGGGAGGAAGCTAGTGAGACAAAGAGGTGATGGTGGAGCCAATTTCTATTTCTAGCCTGTGGTTGACCCCAGCAAGTAACCTTGAGCAGGTCATTAACCCCTCCCGAGGTTGATTATATTGGATTCCAACTTATGGCAAGGAACTCCTGTGAAAACTGATAAGTTGAGATTTTAAAGCACTTCAAGATCTTAGCAGAGATAAACAATATCACTGTGTTTGGGGCCAGTGTTATGAGCTGCTGTTGAAATCTAGCCCTCCATGCACTGGCCAGGCTCTCTCCTTTGCTTGGTGACCAAGTGCAGAACACACTTAGGACTAGTAACAAAAATAGCTAACGTTGATTAATGTTGACTGTGTGCTGGGCACTTTAGTCTAATGTTCACAGCAACCTCATGAGGTACTGAAGAAAAAAGAAAAAGTCCAGAGAGATTAAGTAACCTTCCCAAGGTTACACAGTCAATAAGCCAGCGTGAGTTTCTGAACTCTGGCCCCTGAGTCTAGAGTCTGCTTTTATCCACGATATTGAAGTATATTTAATAAGAAGGCAATTCCTTCAGTTCAGTTCAGTTCAGTCGCTCAGTCGTGTCCGACTTTGCGACCCCATGAATCGCAGCACGCCAGGCCTCCCTGTCCATCACCAACTCCCAGAGTTCACTCAGACTCACGTCCATCGAGTCCGTGATGCCATCCAGCCATCTCATCCTCTGTCGTCCCCTTCTCCTCCTGCCCCCAATCCCTCCCAGCATCAGAGTCTTTTCCAATGAGTCAACTCTTCGCATGAGGTGGCCAAAGTACTGGAGT
>SJYT01078931.1:457880-473348 GCA_006410635.1 Cephalophus harveyi
GACTAATTTAATTTAGCTCTAGGTGAAAAATGTTCTAGAGGATTTATATTTTCTCCATTTAAAAAAATCTTCTGATTTAGGGTTTAAATTGCCCAGTAGTTTAATTAGTGTTGTTTCTATGTTTTTATTTTATTCTAGACACAATATTGTTTCCCAGAAAGTTTACATATAATATGTATTGACTTTTAAAAATAATGTTTTCTAGAAATAAATAAAGGTAGGTAAATATATAGTCAATATCAAACTTAGAAAATACTGATAATCAGAAAATAAAGTACACTCTGTTAATATTTTGACATATGTTCTTCTGGTCTTTGTTTATGTACCTGTTCTATTTATGTATTTCTTAATAAAAATGAGATCATAGTCTGCATTCTATTTTATACCTTATATTTTTTAATCTAGTAGCATATGACAAATATGCTTTTTACGTGCATAATTTCAGTTCTTTGTGAGCAGATGTTTTGTTGCTAAAATAGGGACCACAAGAATCTATTTATTAAATTAGTCTACAGAAACCCAGTCTACCAACCCAGGAACAGAATTACTTCTCTGCTCCTTTTTTACCTCAATTCTGTACCTCTTACTCCCCACTGCCCATTTCCCCACCCCCAGGAGGGTTCTGTGGAGAAAACAATGGCACCCCACTCCAGTACTCTTGCCTGGAAAATCCCATGGATGGAGGAGCCTGGTAGGCTGCAGTCCATGGGATCGCTAAGAGTCGGACACGACTGAGCGACTTCACTTTGACTTTTCACTTTCATGCATTGGAGGAGGAAATGGCAACCCACTCCAGTATTCTTGCCTGGAGAATCCCAGGGACAGGGGAGCCCGGTGGGCTGCCGTCTATGGGGTCGCACAGAGTCGGACATGACTGAAGCGACTTAGCAGCAGCAGGAGGGTTCTGTTGGGAAAGTCTCTGAAGGAAGTTTTATCTAGTCAGTTATACATTGTTAACACTTAAGTTCTCTTCTTTTCCAGTCTTTTCAGTAAATCCTTCAGAATTTTTATATTTTATTTTATTTGCTGGAGACAAATATCACGAGTGGAGTTGGGAGGATTTGGAGTAATACAAGAAAATAAAATCATATGCTGGAATTCTTAGACTTATAGGGAAAGGAGAGATAACTGAATAAAAATACTCCCTGGGTATATGCTTTCATTCTTTCTCCCAGACAATGATGTTTTTGAAGGTCAGGAACTATTTATCCTTGTATTCCTCATGCCTCTCATAGTTCTTGGCACCTAGTAGCAACTCAGATATTTCTGGGGCAATTTCAGATATTATATTGACTCATGAGTCCCTAACTCTCCTGGCTTCTTCCCCCCTTAACATATACTAGTTTATATGTTTCTTTTCAGTATGTTCCTGTATACTCTGTCTTCATACTTTGAAATATATATATATTTGCACAAAGACACAAAATTTTATATGATTAAAATTTGGAAAAATATCAAAGATCTAATTTTTTTGAGGATGTCAAAGTTTTCCATCATCATACAGTTATAACTAAAAACTGCATTATTTATTTTGTTGTTCAGATTTTTCCAGCATTTGCCATTGTGAGCTGTTTTAGTTGGCTTCTGAATCGCTTTGACATAGCCCTAGCAGTTTGTGTTTTGAGCACTTTCCTACTTTCTGGGCCAGGATCATCTTGTATATTCTCTACTCCGCTTCTAAAATCAGCCATTTCTCTTTTTGTTTATCTTTATCTTTTTTTACTTTTTTATTTTCCATATGGCTTTCTATAAGATATTGAATATAATTCCCTGTGCTGTACAGAAGGACCTTGATGTTTATCCGTTCTATTAATATATATAATAGTTTGCATCTGTTAATCCCAAATTCCCAATCCATTCCTCCCCATCCTGCTTCCCCTTGGCAACCACAAGTCTATTCTCTCTGTCTGTGACTGTTTTGTAAATAAGTTCATTTGTGTCATATTTTAGATTCCACATATATCATATGTTATCTGTCTTTTTCTGACTTAACTTCACTTAGTATGACAATCTCCAGGTTCATCCGTGCTGCTGCAAATGACATTATTTCATTCTTTTTTATGTAAAATCACCCATTTCCCTGGATCCTTTCATTGGAAAATGGTATTAGAAACTAGGACTTGCTCTAATCTGCTCATCATTGAAGCACAGTTATTCACCCAGGCCAGGGAGGGGAACGGTGACCACAGCCGGGCTGTGCACGAAGTGCCTGTGGCAGTGAAGACTGACAGGCAGTTATACTGGGGCAGGATCACTCTGGTGGGAGTCCCTCCCAGTGCCTGCCGAGGCTGAAGCAGATGGTTGAGGAAGGGGGTTGCAATGGTGGCCCTGCCCCTTCTGTGCCACTCAACAATGATGCCTTGCTTCTATGATGTCCCAGGTTTTTTTGTGTAAACTTTCCTAAACTTTCCTGGTTGTGGGGCCCTTAGTCCTGTTACTTCAGGCTGTCTTTTCACAGCCAATCCTCCCTGGGTCCACTCTCTGAACCCCACTTTCCAGCACTTAGTGCCCTCTACACCAGGAGACACACAACTCATACTGGAGTGCTCAAGGCCGAGGCACAGACCATGCATGCATTTCTTACTTTGTTCTACCTTCCGCAGAAAGGGCCATCTCCTCTGATTCCCCAAAGTTCCCTTTCTGCCCCAGCTAATCTCCCCACATTTTCTGAATGTGGGAACCTGTCCTCACCTTCAGCCTCCCGCCAGGATTGCTGGCCCCTTTTTTGATTCCTTTTCTTTTTTTCTTTCTTTGGTCCTACCCGGTTGTTAGGGGATTTTTCTTATCCTTTTAGGTGTCCAGAGTCTTCCACTAATGTTCAGAAGGTGCTCTGTGAGAATCGTTCCATTTGTAGATGTATTCTTGATGTAATTGTGAGGAGAGACAAGTTCTGGGTCCTCCTATTCTGCCATCTTGACTTCTCCCTTAAAATTTTTTTCTTTAATGAATTTTGCTTTTAGTATTGTACTTAAAAACTCATTACCAAACTCAAAGTCATGCTGATTTTTTCCCTAAGTTTTCTTATAGAAATTTTTTAGTTTCTACATTTTACATTTAGGTCTATGATCCACCTCAAGTTAATTTTTGTGTAAGATGTGAAGTTCAGTTTGTTGTATATGGAATTCCAATGTGTAGCATGATTTATTGAAAAGACTCTTCTTTCTCCATTGAATTGCCTTTGCACTTTTGTCAAAAATTGACAGTATTTGTGTAGGTCTGTTTCCATACTCTCTATTCTGTTTCATTGACTGATGTGTCTGTTCTTCCCCCCAACCCCATCCCCATGTTTATTACTGTAATGGTGAGTCTTGAAATTGAATAATATAAATTCTTAAGCTTTTGCTTTTCTTTCCCAGAATTGAATTGGTTATTATAGTACCTCTACTTTTCCACAAATTTTTGAAGTAAGTTTATATATTTCTATTAAAAAAAAAACAAACCTGGCTAGAATTTCAATAGGGATTACATTAGGTTACAGAAAATGGACATCTTTACTGACTAGTTGACTTTTATGTGTTGTCTGGAGTTCCAGAAAAACATCTATTTCTGCTTTATTGACTATGCCAAAGCCTTTGACTGTGTGGATCACAATAAACTGTGGAAAATTCTGAAAGAGATGGGAATCCCAGACCACCTGACCTGCCTCTTGAGAAACCTATTTGCAGGTCAGGAAGCAACAGTTAGAACTGGACATGGAACAACAGACTGGTTCCAAATAGGAAAAGGAGTACATCAAGGCTGTATATTGTCACCTTGCTTATTTAACTTCTATGCAGAGTACATCATGAGAAACGCTGGGCTGGAAGAAGCACAAGCTGGAATCAAGATTGCTGGGAGAAATATCAATAACCTCAGATATGCAGATGATACCTAAGAAAAGTTATGACCAACTTAGATAGCATATTCAAAAGCAGAGACATTACTTTGCCAACAAAGGTCCATCTAGTCAAGGCTGTGGTTTCTCCAGTGGTCATGCATAGATGTGAGAGTTGGACTGTGAAGAAAGCTGAGCGCCAAGGAATTGATGCTTTTGAACTGTGGTGTTGGAGAAAACTCTTGAAAGTCCCTTGGACTGCAAAGAGATCCAACCAATCCATTCTGAAGATCAGCCCTGGGATTTCTTTGGAGGGAATGATGCTAAAGCTCAAACTCCAGTACTTTGGCCACCTCATGCGAACGGTTGACTCATTGGAAAAGACTCTGATGCTGGAAGGGATTGGGGGCAGGAGGAAAAGGGGACGACAGAGGATGAGATGGCTGGATGGCATCACTGACTTGATGGATGCGAGTCTGAGTGAACTCCGGGAGTTAGTGATGGACAGGGAGGCCTGGCGTGCTGCGATTCATGGGGTCGCAAAGAGTCGGACACGACTGAGCGACTGAACTGAACTGTGTGCCTTTTGACTTTGCTATACTCATTATGAATAAGAGTTATTTGGTAGATTCTTTGGGGTCTTCTGAATACAGTTATATTGTCTGTGGTTAAAGCAGTTTTACATATTTCTTCCTTTCTAGCCTGAATACCCTTCATTTCTTTTTTTAATTTAAATACATTAGCTAGTACTTTCAGTATGAGGTTGAATTAGAAGTGATGAAAGAGGACATCCTTGCCCTGTTACTGATCTTAGGGGAAATACTTAACATCTTATGCTCAAAATTATTCAGGCTAGGCTTCAGTAGTATGTGAACCGAGAACTTCCATATGTATAAGCTGGGTTTCAAAGAGATAGAGGAACCAGAGATCGAATTGCCAACATTCATTGGATCATGGAGAAAGCAAGAGAATTCCAGAAAAACATCCATTTATGCTTCATTGATTATGCTAAAGCCTTTGTGGACCACAACAAACTGGAAAATTCTTAAGAGATGGAAATACCATACCACCTTACCTGTCTCCTTAGAAACTTGTATGCAGGTAAAGAAGCAGGTTAGAACCGAACATGAAACTACTGACTGGTTCAAAACTGGGAAAGGAGTATGACAAGGCTGTTATTGTCACTCTGCCTATTTAATTTACATGCACAGTACATCATACAGAATGCGGGCTGTCTGAATCATAAGCTGGAATCAAGATTGCTGAGAGAAATATCAACATCCTCTGCAGATGATACCACTCTAATGGCAGAAAATGAAGAGGAACTAAAGAGCTGCTTGATGAGGGTGAAAGAGGAGAGTGAAAAAACTGGCTTAAAACTGAATATTCAAAAAAACTAAGATTTTTTAAATCACTTCATGGCAAATAGAAGGGAAAAATGTGGAAACTTTGACAGATTTTATTTTCTTGGGCTCCAAAATCATTGCAGACAGTGTCTGCAGCCACAAAATTAAAGCTTGCTCCTTGGAAGAAAAGCTCTGACAAACCCAGACACCATATTCCAAAGCAGAGGAATACTTTGCTGACACATGTCTGTATAGTCAAAGCTGTGGTTTTTCCAGTGCTCATGTACAGTTGTGAAAGTTGGATCATGAAAAATGCTGAGCGCTGAAGAATTGATGCTTTTGAATTGTGGGGCTGGAGAAGACTCTTGAGAGTCCCTTCAACTGCAAGGAGATCAAACCAGTCAATCCTAAAGGAAATCAGCACTGAATATTCATTGGAAGGACTGATATTGAAGCTAAAGCACCAATACTTTGGCCAGCTGATTCGAAGAGCTGACTCATTGGAAAACAGCCTGAGGCTGAGAATGATTGAAGGTAAAAGGGGAAGGGAGCAGCAGAGGATGAGATGATTAAATAGCTTCACTGACTCAGTGGACATGAATTTGAACAAACTCCGGGAGATAAGTGTAGGACAGTGGAGCCTGGCATGCTGAAGTCCTGGCGTGCTAAAGTCACAAAGAGTTGGACACAACTTAAGGACTGAACAATAACAACAAAGAGAGGATATCCTTGCCTTGTTCCTGATCTTAGGGGGAAAGCTTAGCATCTTGCTGTTGAGAATGATGTTAGCTGTGATTAAAAAAAAATAATCTGTATTAGGTTAGTGAAGTTCTCATCTAATTTTTGAGAGTTTTTATCATTAATTGATGTTAAACTGTTTCTGCTCATGTATTATATGATCACAGGATTTTTCTTGTTCTGTGTGTTAATATGATGTCCCACAGACAGAGGAGCCTAGCGGGCTACAGTCCTTGGAGTCACAAAAGTGTCGGAGATGACTTAGCAACTAAACAACAACAACCACCACCACTTTAAGTGTACAGTTCACTAAGTATATTCATGTTGTGTAAATTAAGTTGTACTTTTCACTTTTATTTAGTTCAAAACATTTTCAAATATATCTTGAGACTTCTTAACCCATGTATAATTTAAAGTACATTGTTTAATTTCCAAATATTTTGAAATGTCTAGCTGTCATCTATTATTGATATCTAGTTTTATTTTGGTATGTTCTGAGAACATATTTTATAAGGTTTGTATTCTTTTATATTTATTAAATTGTGCTTTATGTACCAGAATGTTGGTGAATGTTCCGTGTGTGCTTCTGTTGTTGGATGGAATGTTCTATAAATATCGGTTGGGTCAAGTTGATTGATGGTACTGTTCAGGTCATGTATATTGTTACTGATTTTCTGCCTACCTGATTTATCAATTCCTTGGAAACAGGTGTTGAAACTTCCAGTTTTAAATACAGTCATCCTGCTTATTCACAGTGAATTGGTTCTAGGATCCCCCACCCCACCTTGGATTCCAAAATCCATGGATGCTCAAGTCCCATATATAAACTGATGTAATGTCTACATATAACCTATGCATATCCTCCCGTATACTTTAAAGCATCTCTGGATTACTTATAAACCCTATAAAATTACTTATAGAAACGATGTAAACGCTATGTATGTGCGTGCTTGCGTGCTGAGTTACTTTAGTCATTTCTGACTCTGTGCGACCCTGTGGACTGCAGCTTGCCAGACTCCTCTGTCCATGGGATTCTCCAGGCAGGAATATTGGAGTGGGTTGCCTCCAGAGAATCTTCTCAACCCAGGGATTGAACTTGTGTCTCTTAATGTCTACATGCATTGGAAGGCAGGTTCTTTACCATTAGTGCCACCTGGGAAGCCCAAATGCTATATAAATGGTTGTAAATACAAGCTAAAGATTATGTAAATAGTTGCAGGTATGTAGCAGATTCTTAAGTTCTGCTTTTTGGAGCTTTCTGGGGTTCTTCTCCCAAATATTTTCCATCCGTGGTTGGTTGAATCTATAAATAGGATTAAGCTTCATTTGTGTGTGTGTGCATACTTAATCATGTCTCTTCAGATGTTCTGTTTTTTAATTACCTTTTTGTTGAGGTAACATTGGCTACAACATTATATAAGCTTCATGTGAACAATAATATATTTTTACTATGTACGTTACAGCTCACCACCAAAAATTCAGTTTCCATCTGTCACCATCTAGTTGATCCCCTTTACCTATTTGACTTTCCCCCTGATCACCCCTTCCTCTCTGGTGACCACTGTGTTCTCTATATCTATCTTTGGTTTCGTTTATTCAAGTTTTTTATTTTTTATATTTCACATGAGTTAAATTACATGGTATTTATCTTTCTTCATCTGACTTATTTCATTTAGTATAATACTCTTAAGGTACATCCATGTTGAAAGATGATACTGAGCAGTATCATCTTTATACTGAGCAGTGTTCTATCATTTTTGTGATTGAGTAGTGTGTATTCTTGTATATACATATCTATCTATCTATCTAGGTGATGTATCACAGTGATTGGTTTTAGGATGTTGAATCAACTTGCTTTGATAGATCATGGTTTGGTTTGAGGATGCTGAACCATCCTTGCTTCTGTAGATCATGGTTGTGTGATCTTTGAATGTATTGTATTCAGCTTGCTAATATTTTGTTGAGAATTTTTGCATTTTTGCTTATCAGAGATATTGGCTATAATTTTCTTTTTTGTTTGTGTTGTCTTCATTTGCTTTTGGTATCAGAGTGATGTTGCCTTTAGAAATTACTTAGCATTCCCTATTTTTCCGTTTTTTTGAAGAGTTTGATAAGGATAGATATTAAATCATCTTTGAATGTTAGAATTTATATGTGAAGCCTCTGGTCCTGGGCTTTTGTTTTGGGGGAGGTTTTTATGTTTCCATTTCACTGTCTGTCTTCGTGATTCAGTTTTGGGAGGTTATAATGATTCTAAAAATTTATCTGTTTCTATGTTTCCAATTAGTTGTTACATAGCTGTTCATGATATTCTTTGATAATTCTTTGTATTTTTGTGGTATCTGCTCTGCTCTATTTCCAGTGCTTTCTAATACATTCTTTATGTCATATATTGAGTTCTTCAGCTCCAGAATTTGTTTGGTTCTTTTTTAGGGTTTCAACCTCTTTGATAAACTATTATTTCAGTTCATTAATTTTTATCTTGAGCTAACTGAACCATTGAGCCTTTCTGAGTTTTCTTGTAGCTTGTTGAGTTTCTTCATGACAGCTCTTTTGAATTCTCTATTAGATCATAATACTCCATAGTTTTAATTTTGTTTTGGATGAAATTGTCATTTTCTTTTTGTGGTAGTGTTACTGTGGTTCTTCATGATGCTTCATGAGTTGTTCCTCTGGTGGTGTATTTGAAATAGAGAATACTTTTCGACTGATTTTAACTCAAAAGTAATTAGAGTATTTTCTTTTCTCTTCCAATAGGTGGCGCTATAGCACAAGTTTTTGTTTTCTCTTATCTGAGCTGCCCCTGGTTATATTTAGGAAGTAGCACTTTGCACCCTCCTCCACCTGATGGGCAGAAAGCAAAGATGAACTAAAGAAGAGCTTTTGGATGAAGGTAAAAGAGGAGAGTGAAAAGGCTGGCTTAAAACTCAACATTCAAAAAACTAAGGTTGTGGCATCCGGTCCCTTCATTTCCTGGCAAACAGATGGGGAAAAAATGGAAACAGTGGAAGATTTTATTTTGTTGGGCTCCACAATCACTGCAGATGGCGGGGCTTAATTGCTGTGTGACATGTGGGGTCTCCCCAGACCAGGTATTGACCCTGTGTCACCTGCACCTCCCCAGACCAGGGATTGACCGTGTCAGGCAATTCTTTACCGCCTGAGCCATCAGGAAAGCCCTGTCCTTTACTTTTCAGCCTGTTTGTGTCATTGAATCTAACATGTCTTTTGTAGATTGTATATATTAGTAGCTTAGTTTTTTAGGGGGAGGATGAAATCTAATTTATGCTTTTTTGTTTTATGGTTTTGGGTCCATATTTTTAAGACTAGTTTTTTAAGATCAGTTTTAAGTTCACAACAAAATTGAGAGGAGGTTACAGTGATTTCCCAAATATCCCCTGCTCCAACAGATACATCACCCATTACCAACATTGCTTGCCAGAATAATACATTTGTTATAATCTATGAACCTATATTAATATATCATAGTCAACCAAAGTATCATTTACCTTAGGGTTCATTCTTTTTTTTTTTAATTAATTTATTTTTTAATTGAAGGGTAATTGATTTACAGAATTGTGTTGGTTTCTGCCAGACATGAACATGAATCGGCCATAGGTATACATCTGTCCCCTCCCTCTTAAACCTCCCTGCATCTCTCTCCCCATCCCACCTCTCTCGGTTTTTACAGAGCCGCAGTTTGAGTTCCTTGAGTCATACAGCAAATTCCCATTGGCTATCTATTTTACATATGGTACTGTAAGTTTTCATGTTACTCTCTGTTGATATGTTGATGTTGGCAATTTTATCTCTAGTTCCTCTGCCTTTTCTAAATCTAGCTTGTACAACTGGAAGTTCTTGATTCACATACTGTTGAAGCCTAGCTTGAAATATTTTGAGCATTACTTTGCTAGCATGTGAAATGAATGCAGTTGTGTGCTAGTTTGAACATTCTTTGGCATTGCCCTTCTTTGGGACTGGAATGAAAACTGACCTTTTCCAGTCCTGTGGCCACTGCTGAGTTTTCCAAATTTGCTGGCACATTGAGTGCAGCACTTTAACAGCATCATCATTTAGGATTTGAAATCTTTATAGATGCCCTATGATGTCAATTATTTCAGCCTGAAGGATTCCTCTAGTATTTCTCATAGGGCAGATTTGCTAGCAACAAATTCTCTTGCTGTTTTTTTGGTCTTTGTTTTTAAATCTGGAGATGGCTTAATTTCTCCTTTATTTTTAAAGGAGAATTTAGCTGGATATATAATTCTTGGTTGACCATGTATTTCTTTTAGCACTTTGAAGATGATCATCTCACTGTCTTTCATCTTTTCTGATAAGACATAACTATCTGTTTACTCTCTTCATGGTCGTATTCTAGGCTACAACTTCCTCCACTCTGTTTTAGTTGCCTCTACTTCTGTCTGCTTTCTTTCTTCCCAGATCCATTGAAACCTCTTGCTTCTTGCTCCATGAGCTTATTCTTTTTAAAATTTCTTCTCACCAGGATCTTAGGAGGAAGGGGAAGCTAGTGTGTGAATTCAATCCACTACTTAAACCAGATGTTCTTTGTATCTTACTATAGAAGGTCTGATCTAAGCCTGTGATTTTCCAGGAGCTACACACCTGCCCTTGTTTTCAGTTGTCACTCAAGTGTTTCAAATACGTTTCACAGAATAGCATTTTCTTTGAGAAGAAGTTCAGGAATGTAAAAGATGTAAAATCTTGTTATCCTTCCCAGTCTGTAAATAAATGGGGATAGTAAGGTGAATAGTAAATTCTGCTTCATATAGTATTTTAAGTTTTTCATGTTGAACTAGCTGCAATTTATTTTAAAAATTCTAAACAGTGTCACAGTATGTGTATTTAAAGGTGGATGTAATTATATGACCACAGTGTTCATATACTTACTAAAAAGAATATTCAGATAATAAACATCTCTTGGTTAGGAATCCAAATTATGGTCTGCAAAATGATGTGGTATGCTGTTTTTTACTGAAAATGACTGATGAGGAGAATCTTTCTTGCTGATAACCACCTGCATAGCAATGCCGTGATTCCAGGTAATGTGTTTGGTTTAAAATAGAATTTTGATAGGAACATTAATGCCCAGGTCTCACCCAGGAACATGAGGCCTTTTCTAGATCTGGTTGATGATGTAGAACATATTTCAGGAGGTTGTGAAGATTGGGTCAGAAAAAAAAAGAAAGTTTTATTTTTCTGGCAGCTAAATAGAACCCAGGAGACACACTTTCACAATAATTTATAGAATATGTGCTGCTAAGTAAATGCAGATTGCCTACCTAATGCATTGGTTCTCAAAGCATCAGGGTCACTGAAAACTAGTTAACAAGGCAGATTCTCAGCCCCACCCAGACTTACTGAGTGAAAATTCTTGAGGTGGGGCTGACTAGTCTGGATTTTTAGGAAAGCCCTACAATTGATTCTGATGAGTGTTGAATTAGGATTTGTTGACTTTTTTTTTTTTTTTAATGAATTTAGAAGTATCTGTGGTAGTGGCACTCATGTGAAGATGGTTGAAACCTGTAGGAATAACCAGTCAGATGTGGTTGTTTGTTGGAAAAGAGTATGGAAACCTTGCTTATGAAAACCAGTTTCACCTATTGTTAACATCTTACCTGTTTTATCATAATATGTTTTGTAAACAGTCTGAACCAAAGAGCATATTTCTTCAAATGATGAAATACTGAGAATGATACTGTAGTGTTGTTTTTCTCTGATCAGTGATTAGTCTCCTGAGAGCTGGGGACCTTCCCTAAGGTGTTTTTAAGGTGTGAGATCACAGAAGCCAGTGTGGTTCATAGCAAACTGCCAGACATAACGTATATTCAAAGCAGTTGTAAGTTATTTCCCTGAGGACTTACCTAGTTAGAAAGGCTGGAGGGATTTGCAAAAAATAAAAGGTGTATTTTAAATGTTGCTGGCCTATTCTCCAGAGGTGATTTGAGGAGAAAGGGGATTTTATATAGTTCTAGGGGTTTTTGTTGTTGTTTTGTTGAGGATGCAGACTCAGGTGGGATTCACAGTTGAGGACTTAGAGTTTGAAAGAAACTTGGTTTTATTTTGTTTTACTACATAAGGAGTCACAAGGAGTGCATTAATTCTTTTAAGGACAAAATACTACATACTGTGGTATTAAGAATCTGTTTTTTATAGCATCTGAGCCACTAGATAAATCTTGTCAGCCCTTCATGATGAGGGGATGTGAATAGAATGTGTAATTAGCATTAGGCAAAGCATCCTAGAGGAGAGAAAATTTGGGCTGAGGGTTGAATTTATTGTCATTGTGCATATTTGGTATAAAAAAAAAAACTAGCTATGCTCCTTAGGGAATTAGGAGAAACACAAATTTTTCAGGTTGAAAATTGAAAAGATGTTGGAGATGTCACTGTGATCAGGGAAGTTAAGACAGAGAGAATGCCATTTCTTGCGTTTCTGTAGAGGTGCTACTGTTTATTTGATAGGCTGTTAACAACAATCTTGAGATAAGTAAAGCATGATTACTCTTCCTCCTTTACAGATGAAAAAGCTGAGGTTCAGAGAGATTAAATGATGGTGGTGTGGTATATATTGGGTTGACCATAAAGTTCATTTGGGCTTTTCTGTAAGATATTGTGAACAATATAGTTTGATATATATAGAACGATATAGAAGGTCCATATAATCAAAGCTATGGTTTTTCTAGTAGTCCTGTACAGATGTGAGAGTTGGACCATAAAAAAGACTGAGTGTCGAAGAATTTATGTTTTTGAACTGTGGTGTTGGAGAAGACTCTTGAGAGTCCCTTGGACTGCAAGGAGATCAAACCAGTCAATCCTAAAGGAAATCAGTCCTGAATAATCATTGGAAGGATCAATGTTGAAGCTGAAGCTCCAATACTTTGACCACCTGCTGTAAAGAGCCAACTCACTGGAAAAGACCCTGATGGAAAGGTTGAAGGCAAGAGGATAGGGCAGTGGCAGAGGACAAGATGGTTAGATAGTATCACCGACTCAGTGAACATGAATTTGAGCAAGCTGTGGGAGATAGTGAAGGACGGGGTGCTACATCCCGTGGGGTCTCAAAAAGTTGGACATGACTTAGCAACTGAATAGCAAACAACACTGCAAATGATTGAACTCTTTGGCCAACCCAATATTTATTCAACAAATTTTTGAGCATCTACTACATAACAGGCCCTTTTCTGGGCTTTTAAGACACAGTAGTTGACAAAGCAGACAAAAATCTATGACTTCATTGGGTAGAAAAGGCAGATGGTAAATGGTATAAATAAGTAAATTACGTAATGTGCTTAGATATATTTTCTTTACAAGTCCTAAGGAGAAAAATGGAACAGGGAAAGAGAGCTGGTTTAAAATGTGAATAGGGTGACTAGAAGGGTTTTGAAGAGATGGTGACATGATCCATCTGAAGTTAACAAGATCGTTCTGCTTCTGTGTTGAAAACAGACTGTATTATCAATCAGGTATGGAATTAGATCTGTGTACTGGGTCTCAGGTAATCTTTACAACTTCTAGATAGCAGATAGTGAGTCTCAGAGCTGTTAGTAAGGGTGCTTCAGATCTCAAAGCCAGTAAGTGCCAGCAACTCTATTGAAAATATGTTTAGATTTTGAAACATTATGTTTAGACTAGCTGCATTTCTGTTTCTGTTGGGAGGGGGGAACCTAAAATATGTAAAAGGGCTATGTTGTTGACACTTGTCTTTGGTATAGCAGTGAATGAAGATTTGGAAGGAAGAATTGACAGATTGTCTGCACAGAGCAAGACAAATTTGAAAATACTACTGTGGAAAGGAGCTTTGAAGAGTTTCTTGAAAGGGAAGCAATTATAAATGGTGCAGAATCCAGTGTAGCTAAGTTCCAATGCATAGTGTAACAGACTAAGGTCTGTCTTTATTGTTGAAAAGCTGTATGTATAGTGGTTAAGAGCACAAACTTTGGAGCTGAACTGTGTAAATTGAAATCCCAGCTCAAATCCCAGTTCAGATAATAGCTATGACTTCAGACAAATTGTTTGACTTGACTTTGCCTTAGTTTCCTAATCTGTAAAATAGAGATAATGTGCAGACTAAACATGTTCTTGCCATATAATCCAGCAATCATGCTCCTTGATGTTTACCCAAAGGAGCTGAAAAACCTTTGTCCACACAAAAACCTGTACACAGATGTTTATAGCCACTATATTCATAAGTACCAAAACTCGGAAACAACCAAGTTGTTCTTCAGTAGGTGAGTGAATAAAGTATGGTACATTTAAAGAATGGAATATTATTCAGCACTAAAAAGAAATGCACTTTCAAGCCATGAAGACATGGAAGATGTTAATTGTATATTAGTAAGTGAAAGTTAATCTGAAAAGGCTACATAATGTATGATTTCAACTATATTGCATTCTGGAAAAGCCAAAGTATGGAGACAGTGAACAGATTAAGTATTACTGGGATGGGGTATAAAGCATAACTAAATGGAGCATAGAGGATTTTTAGGGCAGACACAGTACTGTGTATGATACTCTAATGGTGGATACATATCATGATTCTTTGCAACCCCATAGACTGTAGCCCACAGGCTCCTCTGTCCATGGAATTCTCCAGGCAAGAATACTGGAATGGGCTGCCGTTTCCTACTCCAGGGGCTCTTCCCAACCTAGGGATCGAACCCAGGTTCCTGGTGTCTCTTGTATTGGCAAGTAGGTTCTTTACCACTAGCACCACCTGGGAAACCTATGCATGTCATACATTTGTCCAGTTCCATAGAGTGTCCAATGCCAAGAGTGAATCCTAAGGTAGACTATTGACTCTGGGTGATTATGACATATCAGTGCAGGTTCTTCTATTATAACACATGTACCACTTTGGTGGGAGGGTATTGATAATGAGAGGCTGGGCATGTGGGAAATAGGGCGGGGGTTTAGGGGAAATTTTCTGTACCTTCTATTCAGTTTTGCTATGTATCTAAAATTGCTCTAAAAATAAAATAATTTTTTTTAATGGAAATAATGGTGATACTCATCTAATAATGTTGTCATGGATATTATGAGTTGAGATATATAAAGCATTTGGAACAGGGCTTGGCATTAAGTAAGCATATGTGTTATTATATTATTCATGAACATAAAAATATATAGATTGCATAGGTTCTCTCATAGACTTAGGCTTGCATCTGTTTTTCCCCATACAAACTTAAATTTTTTAGCCACAGAAGCTTTTATCATGATTGCTGCGTAGAATCTAATCATTTTCATTGTATTTCTTTAAGTGTGGCAGAAAGCCTCTTACCGGAATGAGCTGGAATGTAAGTTGATGATAGAAATTGTTAGACCAAATTTAATAAATCATTTTGAGGATGGGTCAAAGAATCTGCATTTTCCGCAAGCACTCAAGGTGATTCTGATGCACGTTGGAGTGCTACTGCTTTGAGAGTCTAGGAAGAATATACCATACTTCTAATATCGCAGGCAGTTATTAATACAATCCCCATAAATTCTCTCCCAAAAATACATGTATAAATTTTGGCAGATCACTGTGTATCTGGAAGATGGAAGAGACAGT
>SJYT01078931.1:473897-492444 GCA_006410635.1 Cephalophus harveyi
ACTCCGGGAGTTGGTGACGGACAGGGAGGCCTGGCGTGCTGCAATTCATGGGGTCGCAAAGAGTTGGATATGACTGAGTGACTGAACTGAACTAAGCTGAACTGATGGAGAGTCAGTGCACAAATGAGCACTTTTGCAGAGTTCTCCTGGTTTTGAGTTATTTGAAGAGAGCCAAGGGGGATTTCTACTTCCAACCAAGATGAAATAACAGAGACCAGATTCACCATCCTGCCTGAAATGAAACTAGACAAAATATGTAAAAATGGTTTTGGACATTGAAAAGCAGGCAGCTTGGAATCATGATCTTTGATAGAGGACAAGCAAATGTGGTGAGATTCAGGTTGCCCCAGCTGCCTCCCTGGAAGCAATTCGCATGCTGCAGTATGGGGAGTACCTAAACAGAGCCTTCTTGGAGATGTGTAGAGAGGCAGGATGGCTAGAATTTGCAGTGTAATATGTTGGAGAGAAGGGAGTAGCATGAAGAGAGGCTATAGAAACATGTGGAGGACCCTCAAGTTTTTGCTGGCCTAGAGTATTTGGCTGAGTACTGATCTGCACAGACTACCCAAGACTAGGGAAAGATACAGGAAGAAGTAGACAGAGAAGTTCCAGGACATTCAGGGGGCTGGAAATAGTTCGTGTCCCCACTAGTCAGAGAAGAAAAGCCTCATGATACCCAGAGCAGCAGGTGGAAGCCTTACAAAGTTGTGGCCTTAAGCAATGGGCTCAGTTCAGTCTCTCAGTTGTGTCCGACTAAATTAGCCTAAAATGAAGGCAGCTGTGGAGCTGCCATACTGATGTCAGATAACTAGTCTAATGAGCCAGGAAAAAAAGTGAGTAATTGAGACCTATTGAATAAGTAATGAGGATTTCCTTGTGGAGAAAGAAGGATTAAGTAAAACAGGATAAAAGTATGACTGGTTGTTCAGGCAAATAGGAAAGCTGTTTAATTTGTAAACCAGTGGAACTGAATTTAAACAGTACTAGAGCTACTAGTACTTGAGGTACTAGAGTTTAGATGAGGCACATGATCAACAACTGCAAGAAGAATGAAAGGGAATCTGCACTGAATACTTTCGATAGCCCTACAGATACAAATGGGCTTCCTAGGTGGCGCTAGTGGTAAAGAACCCACCTGCCCATACAGGAGACATAAGAGATGCAGGTTCAATCCCTGCGTGGGATCAAGCCTCTGGAGAATGAAATGGCAAGCCACTCCAGTGTTCTTGCCTGGAGAATAGGGTTGCAAAGACTTGCAACTAAAGTGACTTACCATGCATGCATGCATACACAATACATGTATATAATATCTAACACACACAATAATTATTTTGTATTTTGTCTTGCATATTAGAATAAGCCTATAGACAAAGCATGGAAAACTTGATTACAGGTTTTTTTTGTTGTTGTTTAGTTGCTAAATCATGTCTGACTCTTTTGCAGTCCCATAGACTGTAGCCCGCTAGGCTCCTCCGACCATGGAATTTTCCATGCAAGAATACTGGAATGAGTTGCCATTTCCTTCTCCAGGGGTTCTTCCTGACTCAGGAATCAAAGCTGCATCTCCTGCATTGGCAGGTAAATTCTTTACTGCTGAGCCCCCAGGAATGCCCAATTGCAGATATAGCTAAAGTGTAAAAATTAAAAATCATTTAAAAAATGATATAGGTCCCCTCCACTTCCAAGTTCTTCTACCTATATCATTTTTTCAATTACTTTTAATTTTTAAGCTTTAACTAGATCTTAATTAGCTAAAGCTTAAAATTAAAAGTTGTTTTTTTAAAAAAGAAATAAAATAGGTAGCAGAACTTGGAAGTGGAGGGGAAAGGTGAAATGTAATAGTACAGATAAAACTACTTTTCTTGTTTTACAAGGTAAGTCAAGATACTGTTTAAAGTTGATAGAATAAAATATGGTTAAGGGATGTTACTTAAAATTACAAAGATAATGAGAAGAATTAAAAATGTTTTGGTGTGTTTAGTGGAGAAAGGTTTGGCATGGTGGGGTATGATTAAATGAGCCAGTTTTCTCATTTTGGTGAGTCATTTTAAAGATGATAAAATAATAACCAGAAGTATACATGTAGTCATTTTCCCTGGAAGAACTAAACCCAGCGTTTACATTTTTTAACCTCTGGGGAGTAAAAGTTGGGCTGGGAGATAGGCATGGAGACTTTTCATTCTGTACCATTTATTCCATTGTAAACTTTTATATATGCTTAATTATCTGTGTTTGAATGTCCATTTTTTAACCTCAAAATGTATTGCAAATCATTTTTAGCCTTTTTTTAAAAAAAACTATTGTATCTTGATGTATCTTGGGACTTCTGAAAACACTAATGTGATGGTAAACCACATACACCGTGCAGACAGGGGAACAGATTGTTTTTGTTTTAATTTTTGATGATTACAGCCTATTTGAGGGTTAGAGCTCAGCTCTGGGTACTAGGATATGAATAATTATAGAATTTAAATAGAAAGGGCATCCATGTCTATGAGGTCTAGAACCATTACATGTGAAAAATGTGGAGAAGATCTGCTGGTGGATAGTCTGGGAAGATGTAATGCGAGAGTACATGATCGCTAGCCAGCTTTAGATATGTGGAACAAAGGGTTTATTATTCTGTGTGGTCTCAGAGCAGATATTTACAGAGTAGCCACATAAAAAGAGTTTTTTACTAGAATTATGTGATGATGTCATTGTTACTTTTCAAAGACATTGTGGAGAGAATGCTCATATGGATTAGGATTCTAACAGAGTACTTCTGAGGTTCCTCACAAATTTGAGTTTCTGAGAGCCGAGTTGAGAAGAAAGTTTTAATACAGTCTACAATCTTATTTGTACTTTTTACTACCCAAAGGGATAAGATTAATTCAACACTATTTAAAGCCATTTTGGGGGTTGTTTCTTTGGCCACTCTGTGCAGCGTGCTGCTGCTAAGTCGCTTCAGTCGTGTCTGACTCTGTGTGACCCCATAGACGGCAGCCCACCAGGCTCCCCCGTCCCTGGGATTCTCCAGGCAAGAACACTGGAGTGGGTTGCCATTTCCTTCTCCAGTGCATGGAAGTGAAAAGTGAAAGTGAAGTCACTCAGTCATTTCCAACATGGGATCTTAATTCCCAGACCAGGGATCAAACCCCTTCCCTACTTTGAAAGTGTGGAGTCTTAACCACTGGACCACCAGGGAAGCTCCTAAAGCGATGTTTTCAATGGGTTTTAGGGGTAGATCCATGAAACTCAGTCTAATATGCCATTTCACCTCAGGATATGTATGCAGTAAATGTGTCCCTTACATCAGACTCTCCCCTTTTTAAGAGACAGAGAAGAGCAAGTCATGGCTTCTCCTCTTGAGACTCCATGGTGTGCAGGGGAGCCAGTCCAGTAGTTGCATTTTATTACATCACAGCTGAAGAGCTTAGGGTGGCTTCAGGAAAGACTTAACAGAAAAAGTGACAGCTAGGTCTGTCTTGTCACCACATGCTGGATCACCTGGGACATGCTTCATAACTCCTCATCTACCGAACAACAATTCTGACTGCTCTAAAAATCCCATGCTTCTAAAATGGTGATAATTGTTTTTTGGGAGTCAAAATATGTTTTAAAGGTCCAGAATTTTGAAAAGTAATATGGTAAAAATATTTAGTGTAAATCTGATCTTCGTGGGTATTCTTTTAAATTAAATTTTTGCTAATGAGTTTCCTGGAACAACTTGTTCCATTAGTCCATTGACTTCTTGTCTTTGTGTAATATTTGTTTGAAATATTATGTATGTTATAAATTTCATTTTAATTAGTATGATACCAGATTTGTGATATGAATATTGCAGGAATTTCTTTTATCTTTCATGGTAGAATACATCTGTGATTTTAATTTCTGTATTTCTTTTGAAGGGAGACTGTTTCATCAAGTAGGACTTGAAAATTTTATACCTATTGAACATATAAAACTTGATTTTAGAAATAAAATTTTAGTGAATTTGAAATTGTCAGAGGGTCACTGAAATTTGTGAAGTGATTTTTTTCCCACAAAAATAAATACTCCAAATATAAATACTCCAAAATATTAATTAAGACTGAATTTAATTACCACTTAGTTTATTGCTGCCAAAATTTTCAACAGATTTTTAAAGCATTTTTAAAAATTAACAATCACATAAAAATTAGTCTTTGACGCCTTAGTCATTGATGCTCAAACAATAAACATGGCTTTTCAAAGAAAAAGATCATTATTTAGGAAAAAACTTTAATACTGTATGTGACTTTCTGTTGTATCACAGTTAACTCTCCCCTTCTAGAAAATTCCAAGCTTCTAATCATGGCTTTCTGGTGACCAGCCCCCATCCAGGAGCCATCCAGTAGCCCATCTAGAGTTAAGAGTTACCCCATTAGAACTAGAAAAAAGAGTCTCCTAGGGTCCTTATCACTTAGGAATTTACAGGTGTCTAGTTGCTGTGTGTCAGGAACCAGGGAGCAGAAATCAATATGTGTTTTGTTTATTTCACAATCTGACACATAATAGGGGCTTCAGAAAAATGACGATTTTTGCTTTTTGACACATTAAAAGATTTACTTAGCTTTCCTCAGTGGAAACCATAGCAACACAATGGTTACTTAGCCATATAACTTCCCATGAGATAGATGAAGACTGTTAACTGTAAAGTCATAAATTCAGTAACCCTCACTGAATTGAATTAGTAAAGAAGGAGAGATTCTGTTTAATTGCCTAGTGTACCATCATGTCCACAATAATTGTTACCCCTTGAGCCTAGTTCAAGTACAAATTCCTTTTTTAAGCATTTCACCTGCCCTCAAATTGGGCAGCCCTCTTGTTTGTCCCAGACTGCCTTGTGACACTTAGCATATGTTAGCATTATTTGTGTCTACATCTTATCTTCCCAACAGTCTATAAATGTACAGGAAGAATAGGTCTTATTTTTTTCTATCATTTCCTTACAGTCTAGCACAGCACTGTCCAATAGAATATTATGTGATCCACATATTCAAATTTGGATTCTCCAGTAACAACAAAAAGAATCAGAAAAATAATTTTAATAATTTAACCTAATATATTTTAAAATATTTAAATGTAAAATCAGTGTAAAAAATTAAATATTTTACATTTTTTGTGCCATTCTCCAAAATCTTGTAGTTTATATCTATAACATATCTCAGATCTATACTAGCCACATTTTAAATGCTCAGTAACCACTTAGCTAATGACTGCTGTATTAGACAGTAGAAGACTAGCACATTTTAGGTGATTAGCAAATAAATATTCCATAGGCAAAACTTCAAAAAGTAATCTTTTCCCCCCCAACAGACTACCATGGCTGCAGGAGTCTTGCCTCAAAATGAACAACCATATTCTACATTGGTGAATAACAGAGGATATGCTGCAAACATGAAAGGTAATAAATAGTTCTTTTGTTTTCTTATTAATTTATACTTTATTTTACTTTATTTTTTCTTAAATTTATTTTTTAATTGGAGGAAAATTGCTTTATAATTTTGTGTTGGTTTCTGCCATACAACAACTTGAATAAGCCAGAATTATACATATATCACCTCCCTCTTGAGCCTCCCTCCCCTCCCCCATCCTACCCTACCAGGTCATCACAGAGCACCGGGCTGGGCTCTCTGTGTTCTATAGCAACTTTCACCAGCTATCTGTTTTACCCATGATAGTGTATATATGTCTATGCTGCTGTCTCCATTCGTCCCACCCTCTTCTTCCCCACTATCTCCACAAGTCCATTCTCTACATCTGTGTCTCCATTACTCCCATGCAGATAGGTTCATCAGTATCATTTTTCTAAATTCTATATATATACATTTAATATATGATATGTGTTGACTGACTTCACTCCGTATAACAAGCTCTAAGTTCATCCTCCTGACTACCACTAACTCAAATTCATGACCCTATGGACTGTATAGTCCATGGAATTCTCCAGGACAGAAAACAAGAGTGGGTAGCCGTTCCCATCTCCAGGGGATCTTCCCAATCCAGGGATTGAACCCAGGTCTCATGCATTGCAGGCAGATTCTTTACCAGCTGAGCCACCAGGGAAGCCCTTTTATTTTTATGGCTTAATAATCCTTTGTACATATGTACATCTTCTTTATCCATTCATCTGTTGATGGACATCTAGGTTCCTCTGTGTCCTGGCTATTGTAAGTAGTGTTGGAAATGAAAACTGGGTTATGTGTGTCTTTTTGAATTGTGATTTTATCAGGGTATATCCCCAATAGTGGGAGTGCTGGATTATATGGTAGATTTAATCCTGGCTTCTTAAGAAATCTCCATAATGGCTGTATCAGTTTACTTTTCCAAGAGCTTTGCAGGAGGGTTCCCTTTTCTGCATATCCTCTCTAACATTTAAGGTTTGTAGACTTTTTGATAATGACCATTCTGATTGGTTTTTGCCAAGAGAATGCACTGGTCATACCAAACACTCTCTTCCAACAACACAAGAGAAGACTACACATGGACATCACCAGATGGACAATACTGAAATCAGATTGATTATATTATTTGCAGCCAAAGTTGGAGAAGCTCTATACAGTCAGCAAAAACAAGACCCAGAGCTGAGTGTGGCTCAGATCATGAACTCCTTATTGCCAGATTCAAACCTAAATTGAAGAAAGTAAGGAAAATCACTATACCATTCACATATGACCTAAATCAAATTCCTTATGATTATACAGTGGAAGTGACAAATAGATTCAAGGGATTAGATCTGTTAGAGTGCCTGAAGAACTATGGATGGAGGTTCGTGACATTGTACAGGAGGCAGTGATCAAGACCATCCCCAAGAAAAAGAAATGGACAAAATGGTTGTCTGAGGAGGCATTATAAATAGCTGAGAAAAGAAGAGAAGCAAAAGGCAAAGGAGAAAAGGAAAGATATACCCATTTGCAGTACTTTGTCAACAAATGTCTGTCTAGTCAAGGCTATGTTTTTTTCAGTGGTCATGTAATGATGTGACAGTTGGACTATAAAGAAAGCTGAGCGCCAAAGAATTGATGCTTTGAACTGTGGTGTTGGAGAAGACTCTTGAGAGTCCCTTGGACTGCAAGGAGATCCAACCAGTCCATCCTACAGGAGATCAGTCCTGAATATTCATTGGAAGGACTGATGTTGAAGCTGAAACTCCAATACTTTGGCCACCTGATGTGATGAGCTGACTCATTTGAAAAGATTCTGATGCTGAGAAAGATTGAGGGCAGGAGGAGAAGGGGACAACAGGATGAGATGGTTGGATGGCATCACCAACTCAATGGACATGGGTTTGGGTGGCCTCTAGGAGTTGGTGATGGACAGGGAGGCCTGGCGTGCTGCAGTTCATGGGGTCACAAAGAGTCGAACATGACTGAGCAACTGAACTGAACTGAATTGAATGCAGAGTTCCAAAGGATAGCAAGGAGAAATAAGAAAGACTTCTTTAGTGATCAATGCAAAGAAATGGAGGAAAGCAATAGAATGGGAAAGACTAGAGATCTATTCAAGAAATTAGAGATACCAAGGGAACATTTCCGGAGAAGGCAATGGCACCCCACTCCAGTACTTTTGCCTGGAAAATCCCGTGGACGGAGGAGCCTACAGTCCATGGGGTCACTAGAGTCAGACACGACTGAGCGACTTCACTTTCACTTTTCACTTTCATGCATTGGAGAAGGAAATGGCAACCCACTCCAGTGTTCATGCCTGGAGAATCCCAGGGATGGAGAAGCCTGGTGGGCTGCTGTCTATGGGGTTGCACAGAGTCAGACACAACTGAAGCAACTTAGCAGTAGCAGCAAGGGAACATTTTATACAAAGATGGGCTCAATAAACGACAGAAATGGGATGAACCTAACAGAAGCAGAAGATATTAAGAAGAGGTGGCAGGAATACACAGAGGAACTATACAAAAAAGGTCTTCGTGACCCAGATAATCATGATAGTGTAATCACTCACCTAGAGCCAGACATCGTGGAATGTGAAGTCAAGTGGGCCTTAGGATGCATCACTATGAGCAGAGCTAGTGGAGGTGATGGCATTCCAGTTGAAGTATTTCAAATCCTAAAAGATGCTTCTGTGAAAGTGTTGCATTCAATATGCCAGCAAATTTGGAAAACTCAGCAGTGGCCACAGGACTGGAAAAGGTCAGTTTTCATTCCAATCCTTAAGAAAGGCAATGCCAAAGAGTGCTCAAACTACCACACAATTGGACTCATCTCACACGCTAGCAAAGTAATGTTCAAAATTCTCCAAGCCAGGCTTCAACAATGTGTGAACCGCGAACTTCCACATGTTCAAACTGGATTTAGAAAAGGCAGAAGAACCAGAGATCACACTGCCAACATCCGCTGGATCATGGAAAAAGCAAGAGAGTTCCAGAAAAACATCTACTTCTGCTTTATTGTCTATGCCAAAGCCTTTGACTGTGTGAATCACAACAAACTCTGGAAAATCCTGAAAGAGATGGGAATACCAGACCACCTGACCTGCCTCTTGAGAAACCTATATGTAGGTCAGGAAGCAACAGTTAGGACTGGAGACGGAACAACAGCCCGGTTCCAAATAGGGAAAGGAGTACGTCAAGGCTGTATATTGTCACCCTGTTTATTTAACTTATATGCAGAGTACATCATGAGAAATGCTGGGCTGGAAGAAGCACAAGCTGGAATCAAGATTGTCGGGAGAAATACCAGTAACCTCAGATATGCAGATAATACCACCCTTATGGCAGAAAGTGAAGAACTAAAAAGCCTCTTGATGAAAGTGAAAGAGGAGAGTAAAAAAGTTGGCTTAAAACTCAACATTCAGAAAACTAAGATCATGGCATCCAGTCCCATCACTTCATGGCAAATAGATGGGGACACAATGGAAACAGTGAGAGACTTTATTTTGAGGGGCTCCAAAATCCTTGCAGATGGTGATTGCAGCCCTGAAATTAAAAGATGCTTGCTCCTTGGAAGAAAAGTTATGAGCAACCTAGACAACATATTAAAAAGCAGAGACATTACTTTGCTAACAAAAGTCCGTCTAGTCATGGCTATGGTTTTTCTAGTAGCCATGTGTGGATGTGATAGTTGGCTTTAAAGAAAGCTGAGTGACAAAGAATTGATGCTTTTGAACTGTGGTGTTGGAGAAGTCCCTTGGACTGCAAGGAGATCCAACCAGTCCACCCTAATGGAAATCAGTCCTGAATATTCATTGGAAGGACTTACGCTGAAGCTGAAACTCCAATACTTTGGCCACCTGATGTGAAGAACTGACTCATTTGAAAAGACCCTGATACTGGGAAAGATTGAGGGCAGGATGAGAAGGGGAAGACAGAGAATGAGATGGTTGGATGGCATCACTGACTCATTGGACATGAGTTTGAGTAAGCTCTGGGAGTTGGTGATGGACAGGGAAGCCTGGTGTTCAGCAGTCCATGGGGTCACAAAGATTCGGACATGACTGAGCAACTGAACTGAACTGATTCTGATTGGTGTTAGATGATGCCTCATTGTAATTTTGCTTTACATTTCTCTAATAATTAGCCATTTTGTGCATCTGTCATGTGTTTATTGGCCATCTGTATCTCTTTTTTGGAGAAATACCTGTTTAGGTCTTCTGCCCATTTTTTGTTTGGGTTGTTTATTTTTCTGATATTAAGCTGTCATGAGCTTCTTATATGTTTTAGAAATTAATCCTTTATCAGTTGCTTCATTTGCAGTTATTTTCCCATTCTACATGTTGTCTTTTTATCATTTTTGTAGTTTCGCTTGCTGAGTAAGCGCTTGATTAATTAGAAGTGTTTTGTTTAGCCTCCATTTGTTTGTGTTCTTTACAGATTTTTTCTTGTAATTGATATCTAATCTTATAGCCTTATGTAAGTGTTGTTACCATTGATGTGTGGATTTAAAGTCCCCTAGTATTTCTGTGATACTATAAATTTCCTCCTTTATGTATATTCATATTTGCTTTATGTATTTAGGTACTCCTATGTTGAGTACATATATTTACAATTTGTAAATCTTCTTGGTTTGTTCCCTGGATCATTGTGTTCTTTGTTGTAACAGTATAAGTATTGCTACTCCAGCTTTCTTTTGATTTCCATTTTCCTGAAACAACTTTTCCTGTCCCGTTTCAGTCTGTATCTGTCTCTAGATCTCAAGTGAGTCTCTTGTAGGCATCATATTTATGGAACTTGTTTTTGTTTCCACTCAGGGACTCTGTGTCTTCTGCTTGGAGCATTCAGTCAGTTTACATTTAACTTTTAAATTAAAAGTTAGCTTTTAGTTTTTGCTTATCTGTAAAACTCTTGATTTCTCCATCAAATCTGAACAAGAGCCTTGCTGAGCATTCTTGGTTGTAGGTTTTTCCCTTTCATCACATTAAGTATTTCCTGCCACTCCTTTTTGGCCTGCAGAATTTCTACTAAAAAATCAGCTGATAAACTTATGAAAGTACCTTTGTATATAACTTGTTGCTTTTTCCTTGCTACTTTTAATATTCTGTCTTTAACTGTTGTCATTTTGATTGCAATATGTCTTGCTTGGTGTTTTCCTCTGGAATAATCCTGGAGGGACTCTGCACTTCCTAGACTTGAGTGAGTGTTTTCCTTTCCCAGGTTAGGAAAGTTTTCAGCGATTATATCTTCAGGTATTGTCTCAGGCCTTTTCTCTGTCTGTCTTCTTCTGGGACCTCTATAATGCAAATATTATTGCACTTGATGTTGCCCCAGAGATCTCTTTAACTGCCCTCTTTTCTTTTTATTCTTTTTTCTGTTCAGAGTCGGTGATTTCCACCATTTGTCTTCTACCTTGCTGATCCATTCCTCTGTATCATTTAGTCTGCTATTAAGTTTTTTAGTGTACATTTCAACTACTACATTCTTTAACTGTGTTTGGTCACTCTTTATATTTTTTAAGACTTTGTTTAAAAACTTCTGACTTCTCATTCTGTGCATATGTTTGTCTCCCAAGTTCTTCCATTATCTTTAGGATTGTTCCTCTGAACTATTTCTTGAGTAGATTGACTGTCTCCACTTTACTTAGTTTTTCTTCTGGAGTTTTATCTTGTTCCTTCATCTGGAACGTTTTCCTTTGCCATCTCACTTTGTGTTAGTTGTTATTTGTATTTTCATGTTTGTGGTAAGTTAGGTATGTTTCTTGACCTGTGAGAAGTGGCCTGGGGGAGACGTCCTATGTGTCTCAACCGTGCATTTGTCTCTTGTCGTCTAAGCTAGATGCTCTAGGGTTTCTCCCTGAGATGGGTGTGTGGATTCTTCTGTTATGGGGGCTATATGTACAGTCTTGTAGGCTTCATTGGCCCCTAGCCCATTTGGCTTTCAGACCCTGCATTGTGCAAATGCTGCTGGTTGCTGTTTAGCAAGATAGCACAAGGTCTGGTCACAAGGCAGCTGGCTACAGAACCCTAGGGAGCCTCAAGGCTAGTGCTGGCTCACTAGTGGCAGAAACCAGGTCCCGAAGACTGCAGGGCTGTTGCTTGGCCACTGGTTGTTAAAGCCAGATCCTGTGGTTAGTGCTGGCCTACTGGTAGGCAGAGCCAGTTCCTGGAGTCTGATTATAGGACCAGGGATCCCAGAACTCATTTCAGGTAGTTGGTGGTAGGGGTAGGCAGGTTGGTTCCTGGATTTGGTTGTGGAGTCTGAGATGTCCTGAAGCTTGTGTTGGCCTGGTAGTGGACACAGCCAGAGCCCAGCTGCTCCCAAGGTATGGTCTGGCCTTCTGTGGGTGTCCTAGATCTGCAAGCTGCAGGATTATTGTTTCCTTCAATCTGGTGTCTGCTCCTTGTGATAAGCGAAGCTATTCTAGAGACTAGTGCAGGCTTCCTGGGGGGAAGACCTGGTGCCTGCCTACTGGTGGATGAAGCTGGGTCCTGGCCCTATGGTGGGTAGGGCCATGTCAGGGGCATATCTTAGAGGTGGCTGTGGGCTCAGGAAGTCTTTGGAAAGCCTGTCTGCTTATGAGTGTGCTGTGTCCCTCCACAGTTAGTTGTTTGGCCTGAGGTAGCCCAGCTCTAGTCCGTACAGGCTGTTGGATGAAGCCCATCTTTCCACTAGTCAGCCAGTATGGCAGCTACCAACAGTAGTATTCACCTGGAAGAATGTTACCAAGTGTGACTGCCAAAGTGTTTATATCCCCAGGGTGAACTACAGCTGCCCTGACCTCTGCAGGAGATTCACCATGACCAGCAGGTGGATCTGGCTCAGGCTCTTGCCAAATGACTAGTTTTGCCCTGGATCTTGATGTGTGTGATTTTATGTGTTTCCTTTGAGAGTAAAGTCTCTTTTCCCACAGTTCTTTGGGGCTCCTGAAATGCCCCACTGGTGTTTGAAACCAAGTGCTCTGGAGGCTCATCCTACAGGGCTATGGAGCCCCATGTAGGATTTAGAACACTTACTCACTCTGCAGTATAGTTACTTTCCAGTTGGTGGGTCATCCACCTGTGCTCAGTTGGCTTCAGTCATGTCCAACTCTTTGCAACCCCATGGACCATAGCCTTCCAGGCTCTTCTATCCATGGGATTTCCCCTGCAAGAATGCTGGAGTGGGTTGGCACGTACTCCTCCAGGATCATCCACCTGTGGGTATGCAATTTGATTATATTTTGAGTCCGCCCATCCTACCCATCTCTTGGTTCCATCTCTGTCTTTAGTTGTAGGAGATCATTTCTGGTAGGTTCCAGTCTTTTTCATCCATGCTTTTTCTGCATATAGTTATGATTTTGGTGTGTTCATGAAAGGAGCTAGGCTCAAGGTCTTTCTATTCTGCCATCTTGGCCACTCTCTCCTTAGTCTTTTAAGAAGCAGTGTTGAAAACAATGTTTATCTCCTTAATTTTCCTCTTAAATTATCTGGCTGTTCCTCTCATCAAGCACCTGCTTGCAGTTCGATCTTTCATTTCATTCTTCTGTTACTCGCCAGTGTCACTTATAAAGCCCATTCAGAAGCATACTAGCCCTTCTTCTCTTTTTCTCTCTGTCATGGCCTTACAGTTCTGATTCTTACAAAGTTTCCCAGGGAAGGAAGTGTGCTGTTACTCAGACTCTTACTGCCACACTCACCCTCTCGCTTTCCTACTGTTGAAAGCTCTGAGCTGGAAGTACAACCCAATTTTCTGCCACTTTGGCATCACTGGCCTTGCTGCTACCACTAGCAGTTAACCAAGAAACATGTTGAATAATTTTTCTTGGCAGTACCCCTTGCATGATTTTCTTACTGCCTACTGTGGATTTTGCTCAAGTTCATTTTAGTGCTCCTCTGTAGGGATCTTGGAAGGGTTTTCCCCCTCTGAGTATGGATTTGAAAATATAAGGAGAAGTTAAGGAATAAAGGTCTAAAGGTGTTGGAGTTAAATGCTTGCAGAGAATAATTGGTTTGTGAAGTTGGTTATGCTTCTTCTTAGAATCTATCCACTCCACCAGAGAGAACTGTCTTTCATCAAGAAAACCAATGTTTTACTCTTCTGACCTTGTCTACCTGAAACTGTCACAACATTGTTAATTGGCTATACTTCAATATAAAATAAAAAGCTTTAAAAGTAAATTCCAGGTCTTTATAGATCCTCCATCTCTCTGTGCTGTGCCTGACTCTAAAGGGACTAATACTTCTGATAACTACCATCTGTGGACAACTTCTATGTGCCAGACTTACTACATATTCATTTCCCTGATTTTAGAAAGAAGAAGTATCTAAAACAAATGCTTTCGTAATGGTGTCAGTTTGTTGCTTCTCTGGTAGAGGGGTTTTCCCCTATGTACTTTCCAGTTAATGAATGTAAGAATTCGATTAGCCTTTTTCCCCTTTCTTCAGTTGGAATGTTTTATCTTAGTTGGTGTTTCTCACCTGGGATTCTCTTGGCTTTTGAGGCGAAGCAACTCTTGATTGTACAGGAGAGCCCTTAGCATTGAAAACACTTAGTATGTTTGCCCTCCTCATCTAGTACTGTCCCTAGGTCACAGTGCCTATCAAAAAATCATACACATTTCCAAATGTCCCCAGGAAGGTTGTAACCCCTATCGTCATCCACTCACTAAGCTGATTTTTACCTTTGCAAAGCATTTTTTAAATAAAATTTTCCTTATTATGTAAGTGTAGCTAATTTTTAATTAGGAAAAATTAGAAAAAAATTTAAAAACTTTATATGTAACTTTTCTAAACTGCATCTCATTTATGAAGACAGTCAGTTATACATTATTAAGTTAACATTGGGATAAGACTAGTATACTTTTTAAATGTTGACTAATAGGTGATGAGAAATTCTAAGGGATATATAAATAAAATGCTTAAGTGATTTTTAAAGGAAAATTGGAAATTCATTAAATATTGAATTAGCTTTGGAATTAAACAGACCTCAATTTAAATCTTGGTTCTACTACGTTTGGAAGGGAAAACTTATTTTGGGGAAATTTCAAATATTCCCAGAAGTATACAGAGTACAATAAAGATTTCCAGGTGGGTAACACCCACTTGCCATGGAGGTACCATCCCCTAAGTAGGTGTCATCACCCAGCTTTAACAATATCAGGTCACTAGCTTCCTCCACTCATTTCCCCTACCTCCATATTACTTCATTTGATTCATTAACTGTATATCATCATTGCAATAATTAAAAAAGTTAACAATAGTTTCTTAGATATCTAAATATTGCTCAGATTTCTACTTGTCTCATAGATGTATCTTTAAATTGAGATCCAGCAGTATATATGATTTCATACATCATACATGATTGAGATGTATCTTACATCTCTTTTAAATTTGGATTTCCCACAATTTCTTTTTCCTTACACTGTATTTGTTGAGGAAATCAGATTTTTTACTCTGTAGATTTTGCAATAATCTATATTTTGCTGATTATATCCTAATACTGTTTACTATAAATTGAATTGATAGAAAGATGTAGAGTCTATCGTCAGGTTTTTTTATTGGCATGATATTTCGTAGAAGGTGCTGTATTCTTCCATCAGGATTCTCATGTTGTCAGATTGTCCCTCTTCTTATAATGTTATTTCTTTTATTTTAAAATCATTTCCAACATACAAAAAAGCACAAAAATTTTTCTATGTATTTTTCAACCAGAGACCCTCATTCAAATTTTATCAACTGTCTCTGTAATATCTTTTATTACCAAAAGATTACTTGTCATGTTTTTTTAACTTCTTTTAGTGACCATAATTAGTCCTTTCTTGACCTTTATCAAGATTACAGGCTAGTTATTTTGCAGTGTGTTTCTCAGTTTGAGTTTGTCTACTGTTTCATCATAAGATTGAAATTTTTGGCAGAAATATCACAGAAGTGATTCTGTGCTTTTTGTATTCTCCATCCTGTCAAGCAATTCAAGATACCATTTTGTCATAAAACTGGAAATGTTAAGTTTGATCACATCAGTAAAGTTGTATCTGCCAAAGATTTACCTATTATACATTATTCTTTTTCCCAACATTTTATGGAGAGATCCACTGAGACCTTGTATATATCCTGGTCCTCATCCAGCTTTTACTCAGTAGTTTCAGCTTTTAATTACTACTATGACAGATAACTGAATGAAGGTTTTCTAATTCCTTCTTTCCTTTGGTATTTCTTCGTTAGCATTCTGCTGTGAGGAAGAACTTTCCCTTAGCTTTTATTTGTTCAGTTATTTCAGTGTAGATTACTACTACTTTGTTCAGTGGAATATCATCCTTTACTATCATTTGTTTGGTGTTCAAATATGATACTATAATCTTTGGCAACTTATGTTAGTGTATGTATATATGTATATATGTGTATACACTTGTAGTTATTTTTTTGTCCATGCATATTGAAAACCATGAATTCATGTTGGTACTTCATATTTTAATCCAACACTATACCATCATTCTAGCTTTGCCTGTTTTTATGTTTACAATTCCCTTCTCCAAGAGTGAAAAACCTGGCTCTTATTATCCCCAATATGTTTGCTTATTTATTCAGCCCTCGTTTTCATAACCAGTCTCCCAGACCTGCTCAGCCATCATCTAGTTTTGCTCTGTTTTTCACATGGGGCCTACATCCTGCCAGATCATGTATCATATGCTATTAGATATCTTCCTGTATTAGCTCTGACCTCTTCTAAATCACCTTCACTTAGCCTGCCTTGTGACTTTTTTCTTTGATTGTATATACATTTTTAATTAAAATATTGAGGTAATTAAGTACTAGCATGCAGTTGTAAGAAATAGTACAAAAATATCTCATTTACCCTTTACTCAGTTTCTACCAACAGTAACCATCTTACAAAATATAGTACTGTTTCACAGCCAGTATACTGACATTGTTATAGTCAAGATACAGGACAGTTCCATCAATACAAGGATTCCTTCTGTTGCCCATTTATAGCCAAACCCCCTTCCACCCATGACTTTTGGCATAGGTTTCTTTGGGTGTGTCCGTTTTAAGTTTCATTTGACCAAGGCCAATCTTTGAGGTTTGTTCTTATCTTTTTTGAGGGCTTACCTTTCTCAACATGGAAACTCTGGAACAAAGGAGAGGGCTTAGGGCAGTCAGGGCTCCAGTATTTTCAGTGTACTTTGTTGAAAACTATAGAATATTGCTGGAAAAAAATTAAAGATTTAAATAAATGAAAAGACATCCTGTGTTCATGATTTGGAAGAATTGCTAAGATGTCAGTGCAACCCACAGAATCTACAGATTCAATGCAATCACTATCAGAAATCCCAATGATTTCTTTGCAAAAATAGAAAAATTCACCCCAAAATTTGCATGAACTATTGAAAGACCCCCAAATTACCAAATAATCTTGAAAAACAAGAACAAAGTTTAAGAACTTGCATCTTGATTTCAAAACTTACTACAAAGATACAGTAGTTAAAATGGTATGGTATTGGAATACACAAAGACATACAAACAAATGGAATGGAAAAGCGATCCCAGAAGAAAAAAACCTTGCAAATGTGGTCAGTGATTTTTGACAAGGGTGCCAAGGCTATTCAGTGGGAAAAAAATAATCTTTTTATCAGTTAGTAGTGAGACAACTGTGTGCACATGCAAAAAAAAAAAATGGTGTTGGACTCTTACCTTCTGCCATATATGAAAATTAACTCAAAATAAAAAACCTGAGAGAAAACATGATGGCAGAGTAGAAGGACATGGAGCTTACCTCTTCCCACAAATACATCAAAAATACATCTACATTTGGAGTAATTCTCACTGAATACCTACTGAATGCAGGCAGAAGATCTCATACAACCCCAACTGCAAGAAAGATCAACATATAAAATGAGAGAAACAAATGGTAATTGAGATGAGACCTATGCCCCTTGGAGGGAACTATGAAAAAGGAATGGTTCCCTCATCCTGGGAACCTCCTTCATCATCTGAAAAGTCAGCTGGGACAGATAGGGAGCTTCAGAAGCTCAGAGGAAAGTGCACCAGCAGGCTTGTGTCAGACAGGGCAGAGAAAGACCAGCACAGATGGTCTTTAACTTGCTACACTTCCGAGCCCAAATCATTCCCCTGCTGATGTGTGCAGTGGTGAGTGCTGCAACTTGAGCTTCAACAGACAGACCCAGGGACTGGACTTGGTTTGGCTATGTGGAGACAGCCCAAAAGGCCTGAAATACGATCTGGGGATGTGTGTTCAAGATGGAACCCAGGTCTGCCATAGAAGCACCATTGTCAATGAGCTTGTAAAGGGAGGGGCATGGCCCTCCAATAGTAGCTTTGGTCTCAGTGTGCTAACAGCAGGAGTGATTTTGCTGCTACAAGATTTAGGAGCATGCAGGTGCCAGCAGGTTGCCCACATGTGGAAGCGGCTGAAATCTGAGCCAGTTACCAGTACTCTCAAAGTGGATGCAAGGCATAGCTTTGACAGGTTTTCAAGCCTGCAATTTTGTGGGGGCAATGACTGAGGGACCTCCATGCTGACTACTGGCAGTCCTACTGCTGAGGTAAGTCAAATATGAGCAGCAGCAGACTTCGTGGCTGCACACACATGGAAGTGGCACCAAAATGTGAGCCAATAACCAGCTTTCCCACCATGGAAGTGGGGCCAAAGACAGTGCCTCCAATAGTGTACTTTGTGGGTGCACACACTGGGTGGCAGTTTACATCACTGAACACAGTGGACAAGTCTCCTAGAGAGGAATATGCAGCAGCTTCTTTCCCACAAGGAGTAGTCCAATCCCAACTACCTCACACTGCAGCCTAGAACTGGATCTGGAGGCTTCTATTCCTACAACTGAGGAGCAAATCCTGCCCCCAACAGGGCTGTGACTATCAAAGAACAAGGAGAAGGCTCTACCCAGCATTGACTGCAGGCTCTGGTCACTGTAACACCAAACACACACACACACTGCAGGCTCTGGTCACCATAACACCAAACACACACACACCCTCCTCTCCTCTGGTCACTGTAACACCAAACACACACACACACTGCAGGCTCTGGTCACCATAACACCAAACACACACACACACACACCCTCCTCTCCTCTGGTCACTGTAACACCAAACACACACACACACTGCAGGCTCTGGTCACCATAACACCAAACACACACACACACAC
>SJYT01078934.1:0-65395 GCA_006410635.1 Cephalophus harveyi
TGTTTGACCACTTCCAATTTGCCTTGATTCATGGACCTGACATTCCAGGTTCCTATGCAGTATTGCTCTTTACAGCATCGGATCTTGCTTCTATCACCAGTCACATGCACAACTGGGTATTGTTTTTGCTTTGGCTCCATCCCTTCATTCTTTCTGGAGTTATTTCTCCACTGACCTCCAGTAGCATATTGGGCACCTACTGACCTGGGGAGTACCTCTTTCAGTATCCTACCATTTTGCCTTTTCATACTGTTCATGGGGTTCTCAAGGCAAGAATACTGAAGTGGTTTGCCATTCCCTTCTCCAGTGGACCACATTCTGTCAGCCCTCTCCACCATGACCTGCCCATCTTGGGTTGTCCCGCGGGCATGGCCACTAAGTGTGGCGGAGAGCTACCCTGCGTCCAAGGCCAGGGGCGGCGCCCGAGGCCAGGGGCGGCAGCCGGGAGGAGCAACCCCACGCCCAAGGAGTGGTGGCTGTGCGGGCGCAGGAGGGCCTAGAGGAGCCATCCCACGTTGAAGGTCAGGAAGGGCGGTGGGAGAAGATACCCCTCATCCAAGGTAAGGAGTAGTGGCTGTGCTTTGCTGGAGCAGCCGTGAAGAGGTTCCCCATGCCCAAGGTAAGAGAAACCCAAGTAAGATGGTAGGTGTTGCAAGAGGGCATCAGAGGGCAGACACACTGAAACCATAATCACAGAAAACTAGTCAGTCTAATCACACTGGGACCACAGCCTTGTCTAGGGGGAGGATACCCACATTTTAAGGATGAGGAAGCTGTGGCTCACAGCAGTTGGGCTATCTGTGCTGGGAAGCTGACAGGAACCAGGATTTGGACGAGCCTCCCTCTCTTTCCTCTCCCGCTCACTCTCCTGTGTCTTCCCTCTGTCCCTGCATCCCAGGTTCTTCAGACTCCCGCATCCTCCCTCTGCCCCAGGCTCTCCGAGTGCCTTCCTGGCCAGCACCCCTACTCCCAGCATCTCCTAATCTAAAGCCCTCCATCCATCATCACCAGCAGCAGGCCCTTCTTGACCTCTTTAAGCGATCGAGCTCAGAACCTTGGTCCAGCTTCGCATCCCTCCTCAACCTGACCCCTTCCTGTATCCTGGCTGCTTCCCTTCAGCTCCCGAAACCAACTTCCTCCCCAGGGAGATGGTCCTAATCACTATCCCTGGGACAGCTCTCCTGCCCCTTCTCTCAGACGTCTGGTCCCAAAGGAGAACCCACCGCCAGCCCCTGCTCCTGGAAGAGGGCTTTCCCACATACCCTCCTCCCACGCCCATCCTGCCCACCCTGCTCCCTGAGAACCCATCTCTGGAGGCCTCTCCCCCAGGGCTCCAGGTGAAGGGGGCTCTGGGCATCCGTCCTGCCTCACTCTGGGCCACGCCAGAGCGCTCATGTGATGTGTGGTCTCTGCTCCGCTCTTAGTCTGAGCTTTGCAAGCTCAGGGTGTGGGTTCCCTTCTCTCTCTCCCCGCAGCCGTTTGTCAGCATGCTGTTCAACTATTAGGCCCCCAGCCCCTCAGCATCACAGCACAGTTTTGTGACCCTTCACCTGTGTCCTCCTTGATGTAAGGAGACTCTCTCTGGGATGCTCGTCTCTCCTTCTATCTGTTCTGGAGATTGTAAACTCTGCTTCCAGAGCCTCTGTGTCCTCTGGGGTTCCCTGAGCTGCTGGAAGGGGGTCCTTACTGTAGGGGTCTCAGCCTCCACCCCTGACATCCTACAGCCAACCAGAGCAGGAAGTGTTCTTCTCCACTCCTGTCACTGAGCACTTGCCAAGCTCCCTGGGCACACGCCTGGCCCAGGGACTGGCCCTGCCTCTTCCTCTGCCTGGTTCTTGGGCAGCGGTGTTGGTTCACTGCTGCCTGCCTTTCCTCACCTGCAAACAGAGAGTATCAGCCCTGCCTTGAGGGTGCGGAGGGGATGGAGGGAAGTGGAGAATGCTGAGCTGAAGCTTGGGGAGCAGACAAGCTGCAGAGGCTGGCCTTGCTTCCTGCCTCCCTCCCACTGTTAAGAGTTCACAGCCTCTTGGAGGTTATGGCACAACCTCGGCAAGAGTTCGGAATGAGCTGCAGGCCAAGTCAGCCTCCTTGCTTCCTCTGGGGGAGCTAGAACCAGCTGCTCTGGCTGAGGGCACTCAGCGGTGGTGAATCCTCGGGAAGGCAGAGCCAGTGGTTACTGAGTACTTGCTGTGTACCGGGTGCCGCCCACCTGGGCATCGCGCACACGCACAGGCTGCCCCAGAGGCCACACTGCCCACCTCTGACGAGGCTGACCCTCTGATTCCGTGCTAGGATCGCAGTGCTTCCTCCTGGCCTGCCTCTCCAGATCCTGGTGGGCTGCCATCTGGACCACTGTTGCCCCTTCCTCTTCCAACGAGGTGAGCGTGTGTCCTTGGCACCAGGGTCAGCTGGCAATCTGATGGCGTGAAGTCGAGATACAGTTGGAGATGTGAGTCCAGGGCTGGGCTGAACAAGATTATGTGTGTAACAGTGGATCGTTCTTGGGGTGTAACGAACAAGATTCAGACTTCAGATAAAACTCACTGGCGAAGCAAGGCCGCAAGAAAGCAAATCCATGAGCTTACGAAGAAAGACGACTTCATCAGGTTTGGGGTGTGACTGACGGGTGGCGGTGTCCAGCGGGGACCCATCGCAGACGAGCCGCCGAGGATGGTGGTGAGGAAGGCGAGGCGGTCTGAGGCTGAGCAGGTGCCCTCAGGCGCTGGAGCTGGCCCAGGACAGTCTGGAAGAATCCTGGCTCTGGCTTGCTTGTTTCTTTGTCATACTGTCCTGTTTTTCTTGGAGAAAAAGTTTCTTGACTTTTATCTTCCAAATATTCTGTTGAAATGTTTATTTCAGTAATCATGTGCTGGTACTCGCTGTTTAATCATTCGCACGCTTGTTTACTCTCGCAGTTCAATCAGCGCTCTGTTGCTGTTTGGTCACTCAGGCATGTCTGACTCTGCGACCCCGTGGTCTGTAGTCCGCCAGGTCCCTCTGTCCATGGGATTCTCCAGGCAAGAATACTGGAGTGGGCTGCCATTTCCTCTCCAGGGGATCTTCCCCGCTCGGGGATCAAACACACATCTCGTATGTCTCCTGGGTCGGCAGGCAGGTTCTTTACCGCCAGTGCCACCTGGGAAGCCCCATGCTTGGTCATTAGGAGCCTTCTGTTCAAACTGATTCCAGCTGATTGGTTTCGTGAGCCTGGGGAAGGAACTGGATCTTTTGAGGTCTTTCAGTAAAAGATTTCAACCAGCCCATCTGATCTTAAATGCTATGATGGTGAGTGGTGTCTTGGGGAAGGGATGGCATGGGAGGGGGAGGCGGGCTTCGTGCCCACTCTGGCCTCCAATATGCTTTCATTTCCAGGGGACCCCTGTTTCTATCTACAAGGTGTTGTATTAATCGAGGCTTCCACGAAAGAAGGCTCATCAGAACTTTAAGAAAGGGAGGCAGGAAGTCACAATTTACTTCTGATTGCATCCTGCTCTGTTATCAAACTCACATTGGCTCTTCAAAGCAGACTTTGAAGAGAACTTTTATTGAGCATTTTTATTTGTCCAAAATGGAAAGAATGACCTCATTAAGGCCAGAGCTGTGATTTCACTTTAGGTTCAGGGGAGGATAAACCAGCTCCTTGGTAACAAAGCCCATGAAACACACACGTGTTCACTAAATAGCCAGTGGATGCTGGGGGAACCTTCCTCATTCAGTTCCACAAAACGTTCTCGGTTCTGTATCGTAGACTTTAAAAAAGAACGTGCCTGGGAGAGCGTTTCAAGTCAAGGACAGCGTGGTGAGCACGGACGGAAGGCGAGTGCTGGTGCATTTGCTGGGGGTGTGGAGTGTGCGTGCAGGGAAAGGCTTTTTCCCCTCCAGGGAGCACCCACCTTGCCTCAGAGATAAGGCCACCCTGCATCTGTGTCTCAGGCGTCATCGTAGTGGCCTTAACACTCCCGGCAGCCGACGCTGACTGGACACATACTGTGCTCCAGTTCCTGTCCAAGGCCTTTTCCCAGGCTCGCAGGGGGCCTGGCACCTGGGGCTCAACCAACAATGTGAACTGCCATCCCTGAGGCCTCGCTTACGTGCCGTGTCCTAGAAGGGGCCAACCCTGACTTGACAGCAACTAAAAAGCCCTCAGATATCATCTGGGCCCTGGAAGCAGCTCCAGCGTTGGCCCCGAGGCTGACTCAGCACTACTGTTTCACACAAGTGCTACCACTGTGGACGCTTCAGCTCCAAAGCCAGCCTCTGGAGCACTTGGCCTGCGTCTGCCTTTGCAGCTTAAAGAGGGCTGACCGCCTGCCGGGAGGGCCCAGGGTGCTGCCTGGTGACAAACCCACACAGACTGCGTGCACCCGAGCCTCCGAAAGGCCCAGGCGGCTCAGAAATCCCTGTCCAGCAACCACTGACACGTGTCAGGTTTGGAGAAGACCTGTTCTTCTTGCACAAGACCCTGAGTGACACAGGTTTCCGTGCCGTTTGCTTCTGCTATTATTCTCAGTGAGCTGCCAGCGCCTCCTAAAGTTGGCAAGGTTTGCTGAGTCACATTCCCCAGTTCTACACGGCGGACAGCAGCTCTGAATGTCAAAGCTAGAGCAATGAAGGTGACTGTTTTCATTAATTTCAAAAACACTTTACTTTGACTGCATTGGGTCTCAGCTGCTGCACGTGGGATCTTTCAGTGAGGCACATGGATTCTGTAGTCGTGGCATATGGGTTCAGAAGTTGCAGCACTTGAGCTTAATTGCTCTACAGCGCATGGGATCTTAGTTCCCAGACCAGGGATTGGCCTCCATCCTCTGCACTGTAAGGAGGAGTCTGAACCACTCGACCACCAGGGAGGCCCCCAGAGTGATTTTTTAATTGACAATAATTTTTACATTTCTCTGGGGCAAGAAATGGACAGCTTCCTTTACCCCGGGTCCTACACGGTTTTCGTAAATATTTCCTAAATTATTTCTCTAATGTGCCTGGAAGTTGGTATACTTAGGAGAAGGCTCTGGGGCAAATGTGTAAACAGTGTAGGAAGGATAAGGCATTTCTCCGTAACCCTTGTGCCCGAACCACTGCTGGAATAAATCCAGGGCATCAAGGACAAGCCCAACCAGATCTTTTTGGAGCAGATTTTGATTGTGAAAGGATAATTATTGATCTTAATGAGGTTTCACTACAGTCCATGAAAGCCATTATCATATGTGGTCAGAGGCCTCCTGGGAGGGCCTGGAGATGGTGACTCTTAGGAGGAAAATGAAAGCAAATGCAGCAATTAAGCAAATCCGATTGTCTGGAGCGACTGGGGCTCCCCAGGCCAGACCTCAACCAGCAAAGCAAACAGCGTTAATGGGGCTGCAGACACCAAGCCCCTTGGCCTCATCAACTTGGGCTTAACCTAGGTGATCAATCCAGAAGGAGCCTCTTCCTGTGGCTGCCGTACAAGTTGCCACAAGCTTACAGGCTTTCAGTAGCACACTTCTATTATCTTACAGTTCTAGAAGCAGGAAGTCTGAAGTGGGTCTCATGTGGCTAAAATCAAGGCGGCAGCAGGGCACTGATCCTTCTGGAGGTTTGGGGAGAGTCCACTGCTTCATCTGTTCCAGTTTCCAAAGCATTCTTCGACTCATGACCTCATCACGTCATCCACCTTCTGCTTCTGATGTCCCGTTACCAGCTCTCTGACTCAGACCATCCTGCCTCCCTCTTGAAGGATCCCTGTGGTGACACTGGACTCACCCAAATAATCCAGGATAACTTCCCGTCAGAAGACCCTCAATGTAACCACATCTGCAAAGTCCCCTTTGCTGTGTGAGGTAAAGAGTTCACTGGTCCTGGGGATTAAGACATGGGCATGTTAGGGGGCTACTATTCTTCAAGGGAATTCCAGAAAAGCATCTACTTCTGCTTCATGGACTACGCTAAAGCCTTTGACTGTGTGGATCACAACAAAGTGGAAAATTCTTCAAGAGATGGGGATACCACCTGACCTGCCTCCTGAGAAATATGTATGCAGGTCAAGAAGCAACAGTTAGAACTAGACCTGGAACAGTGGACTGGTTCCATACTGGAAAAGAAGTACAAGGCTGTATATTGTCACCCTGCTTATTTACTTCTGTGCAGAGAATACCATGGGAAACGCTGGGCTGGATGAAACACAAGCTGGAATCAAGATTGCCGGGAGAAACATCAGTAACCTCAGATATGCAGATGACACCACCCTTATGGCAGAAAGTGAAGAGGAGCTAAAGAGCCTCTTGATGAAGTTGAAAGAGGATAATGAAAAAAGCTGGCTTAAAACTCAACATTTAAAATACTAAGATCATGGCATCCAGTCCTATCACTTCATGGCAAAGAGATGGGGAAAGAGTGGAAACAATGAAAGACTTTATTTTCTTGGGCTCCAAAATCACTGGACTTCCCTGGTGGCTCAGATGGTAAAGCGCCTGTCTACAATGTGGGAGACCTGGGTTCGATCCCCGGGTTGGGAAGATTCCCTGGAGAAGGAAATGGCAAGCCACTCCAGGACTATTGCCTGGAAAATCCCATGGACAGAGGAGCCTGGTAGGCTACAGTCCATGGGGTTGCAAAGAGTCGGATACGACTGAGCAACTTCACTTCACTTCACTTCAAAATCACTGCAGATGGTGACTACAGCTATGAAACTGAAAGATGCTTGCTTCTTGGAAGAAAAATTTTGACAAACCTAGACAAGGTATTAAAAAGCAGAGATACTACTTTGCCAACAAACGTCCAAAACTATGGTTTTACCAGTAGTCATGTATGGATGTGAGAGTTGGAGCATAAATAAGGCTGAGCACTGAAGAACTGATGCTTTGAGCTGTGGTGTTGGAGAAAACTCTTCACAATCTCTTGGACAGCAAGGAGATCCAACCAGTCAATCCTAAAGGAAATCAGTCCTGAATATTCATTGGAAGGACTGATGCTGAAGCTGAAGCTCCAATACTCTGGCCACCTGATGAGAAGAACTGACTCACTGGAAAAGACTCTGATGCTGGGAAAGATAGAAGGCAGGAGGAGAAGGGGACAACAGAGGACGAGACGGTTGGATGGCATCACCGACTCAATGGACATGAGTTTTTGCAAGCTCTGGCAGATGGTGAAGGACAGGGAAGCCTGGCGTGCTGCAGTCCATGGGTCTGCAAAGAGTTGGACACAACTAGGTGACTGAACAGCAATTCTGCTTCACTGGAGCAGCGGTCTAAATCAGAGGATGACAATGCTCCTTCTGAGAGGGGAATCATGGGAAATGATGGTCTGTATTGGGTGGGGCCCAGCTGGGATCACCTGTGAAGAGGGAACAAGGCCAACAAACGAAAAGCCTGAAAATCGTAAGGCAGTGCATGTGAGAATGAAACTGAGAACAATGTCTAATGCCTACATCAGGCGTCACTCCTCTGCTTTCTTTTCTCACTCATTGCAACAGTTTGTTGGAGTACATACCATCATCATCCTAATTTACTGAAAAAGAAATTGAGGCTACAAAACATTCAGTTACTTGCCCAAGATCACAACTCTGTGTGCGTCTGTGGCAGAGTCTGAATACAAACTGAGGCATGGATAATCAGCTCCCTGTCTTATGATGTGGCTAGATTTTCAGAAGCATGATAGCAGAATTTCTCTCTAATGCAGTAAGACAAGAAAAAGAAATAAAGGCACACAGTATAGGAAAAAGAAAGACATCTGTCGTAGTTTGTAGATAACATGACTGTCAATGTAGAAAACACAAATATACCTACAAAAAAATAGAGCCTCCTGGAACTAGTAAGGTATTAATTACAACAAAGTTGAAGGATACGAGGAAGTCAGTTTCTTTCCTATAAACTCACCAATGATCAAGTGGAATTTAAAACATAATACCATTTATATGAGCACTCCCCAGATATGAAATACTTAGGTATAAAACTAACACAACATGTACAAGATCTGTATGAAGAAAACTTGATGACAGAAATCAAAGAACTAAATAAATGGAGAGAAAGTCCATGCCCACGAACAGGAAGACTCAATATTGTGATGACATCAACTCTTTCCAAGTGAATCTATGAGTTCAAAGCAATCTTAATGAAAATCTCAGCAAGTTATTTGGTGGACGTTAAGAACTGATTTTAGAGTTTATACATAGAGACAAAAAACCCAGAATAGTCAGTGCAATACAGAAGAAGGACTAAGTCAGAGGGCTAACAGTACTAAATTTCAAGGCTTAATGGAAGATTTTCAGAATCACGAAAGCGTAAGTCCTACGAATCAAGACAGTGTCTAATTGGTGAAAGAAAAGACAAATAGCTCAAAGGAATAGAATAAAGAACACAGATGGGCTCCACAAATATAGTCATTGATCTTCGATCCAGGGGTAGAGGCAACAGGATGGAGCAAAGATGATCTTTTCAACAAGTGGCGCTGGAACAATTGGACATCCACATGCAAAAAACGGAATCTAAGGTCTGTGTAAGGCACAGACCTTACACCCTTCACAAAAATTAACTCAAAATGGATCATAGACCTAAACACAAAATGGGAAACTTTGAAACTCCTAGGAGAAAAAATAAGAGAAAACTTAGATGACCTTGGGTGTGGTGATGACTTTTTAGGTACAATACTAAAAGCACCATTCATGAAAAAAAGAACTGATGCGCTGGACTTCATCAAAATTAAAAACCCCAGCCCTGCAAGTGTGTAGGTCACTTGGTCGTGTCTGACTCTTCGTGCCCCCGTGGGCTGTAACCCGCCAGGCGCCTCGGTCTATGGGGCTCTCCAGGCAAGAATACTGGAGTGGGGTGCCATTCCCTTCTCTAGGAGATCTTCCCAACCCAGCTGGGTATTGAAGCTGGGGATTGAATCCTGCATTGCAGGCGGATTCTCTGCCGGCTAAGCCACCAGGGGAACTCAAGGACAATGAAAAGGAATGAGAAGACAAACTGTGGACAAGAGGAAAATACTTGCAGAAGAAACATAAAGGATTGTTTCCCAAAATGTACAAAGAACTCTTAAGATGCAGCACTAAAGATGCAGTCAACCTAATTAAAGCACAGACCAAGATGTTAACAGACATCTCACTAAGGATGTGCTGACGACAAGTGAGTAGAGATACCCCCATCACAGGCCACCAGGTAAGTGCAAGCAACGAGACCCTACCACATACCCATCAGAGGCAAAATCTGAAGCCTGGTGACCTCCAGCATTGCCAAGAATATGGGACAGCAAGAACTCTGATTTACTGCTGGTGGGGATGCAAAGTGATACAGCCACTTTGAAGACAGTTTATTTTCTNCACATACCCATCAGAGGCAAAATCTGAAGCCTGGTGACCTCCAGCATTGCCAAGAATATGGGACAGCAAGAACTCTGATTTACTGCTGGTGGGGATGCAAAGTGATACAGCCACTTTGAAGACAGTTTATTTTCTTACAAACCTGAGCATACTCTAGCCCTAGGATTCAGCCGACATTCTCCTTGATATTTACTCAAAGGAGTTGAAGACTCATGTTCAGACAAAAATTAGCGTAGACATTTATAGCAGCTTTATTCATAATTGTCAAAATGTCCCTTAGTAGGTGAATGGATAAATAAACTGTGGTACATCCAGACAATGAAATATTATTCAGTTCTTAAAAAAAATGAGCCTTCTAACAACAAAGTGAGAGGAAGTTAATCTGAGAAAACTACACACTGTATGATTCCAACTTTATGTTATTCTGGAAAAAGCAAAGCTCTGGAGACTATTAAAGGGCCAGCAGCTGCCAGTGGGTGGAGGAGGCATGAACAGGGGGAGCATAGACGATCGTTAGGGCAGTGAGAAGACTTTGTCTAATATTATGTATATAATGATGGATATACTTGTCCAAACCCACAGAATATGCAACACCAAAAGTGAGCCTTATATAGAGTATGGACCTTGGGTGATTACGCTGTACCAGCATAGGTCCACTGAAGATGGCGTCTGCAGCCGTGAAATTAAAAGACGCTTGCTCCTTAGACAGAAAGCTGTGACCAACCTAGACAGCGTCTTCAAAGGCAGAGACATCCCTTTGCTGACAAAGGCCTGTGTGGCCACTGGTGGTTTAGTCACTCAGTTGTGTCTAATCTCACCTCCACGTGGACTATCACCCGCCAGGCTTCTCTGCCCAGGGGATTCTCCAGGCAAGAATACTGGAGTGGGTTGCCACGTCCTCCTCCAGGGCATCTTCCTGACCCAGGGATCAAACCCAGGTCTCCTGCACTGCAGGCAGATTATTTTACCAACTGAGCTACCGGGGAAGCTGTATAGTCAAAGCTATGGTTTTCCAATAGTCATGTATGGGTGTGAGAGTTGAACCATAAACAAGGCTGAGTGATGAAGAGCTGATGCTTTCGGACTGTGGTGCTAGAGAAGTCTTTTGAGAGTCCCTTCAACAGCAAGAAGATCAAACCAGTCAATCCTAACGGAAATCAGTCCTGAATATTCACTGGAAGGACTGATGCTGAAGCTGAAGCTCCAATACTTTGGCCACCTGATGTGAAGAGCTGACTCATTGGAAAAGACACTGATGCTGGGAGGGATTGGGGGCAGGAGGAGAAGGGGACGACCGAGGATGAAATGGCTGGATGGCATCACCGACTCGATGGACGTGAGTTTGAGTGAACTCCGGGTGTTGGTGGTGGGCAGGGAGGCCTGGCGTGCTGCGATTCCTGGGGTCGCAAAGAGTCAGAAACGACTGAGCGCCTGAACAAGCACCAGGAAGCATAGGTCCATCAGCTGTAACACAGGCACCACCGCTCCCGAGGGGGATGTGGATGGGGGAGAGGCTGTGCTTGGGGTGGGGGCAAAATGTATACGGAAATTCTCTTCCTCTCGATTTTATTGTGAACCTGAAACTGCTCTAAAAATAAACTTGAAAAAAATAAAAGAATTGGGAAAGTACCGTTTCATTTTTCGTGATGCTTTCCAAGGGGCAGTCCTTACTGGAAGGAGCCATCAGTGTAAGACCGTCAGACTCTGGAATGAAGCATTTTGCCTGTGATGCAAAGATCTTTCACCCATGATTCATGATGCCAACAATTTCCTGCTGATTCCTCTAAGTTTAAATCAATTTGACAATACGCATTCTCATGTGTTCTTCAGATCCAGTCTCTTCACAGGACCACGCTTCATGATGTAAGCCACAGACAATGCAAGCCTGTGAAGGATGATCAGTGTGCCATGTGTCAGAGAAAGGATCAAAGGTTGTGTGTGTGCGTGCTCTAATATGGTAGGATGTCCTTCCAAAAGTCCAGGGCTCGGGGGCTCCCTCCCCTACGGAGAAGAGGGCGGGGGGACAGCTCCTCTGAACAAAGGAGAAAGACTCAAAGGAAAATGTACATCATATGAGGTATCTTTATGACCCCAAAGATAAGGAATGTCAGAGCGAAGAGAAAAAGGTGCCAAAGGATGGATGTGAGTTGCCGTGTGGCCCGCATCAGGCGCCTCTCTCTGTTCATCCGGAAAGAAGGGCAGATGCTTCACGGCTCCTGGGTCTGTACAGATCCCCAGCTCAGAGGCGCCCTCGGCATCCGACAAGCTTGGATTTCAGGATAAATCCACAAATGTGTGGGCCAGCTGTCCCACTCAATGCAGACTCTGCACGTGAGAGTTCTGCCTCTCTGGGCTCTGGATTCCTCGCGGCAGCGCTGAGCCAACGCTGTTCCTGGGCAGGAGGAGCCTGGGTCACTTGAGTCAGCACCTGGGAAGGGACCTTGAGGCAGAGGGGGACAAATAGGACCCTTCCCCAGGCTGCCTCCAAAAGAAGTGTCATGGCCAAGAGTTTGGGTCAACCCTGAGCAGTCATCACTCAGGGTGAGAATGGGACCAATCAAGAGGTTGGGGGTTGGGAGAACACAGGAGCAGTTCAAGGGGCAATACGCACCTAGCACCAAGACGTTCTGGCTGCACGGGGTCACCTGATCCCCGAGGAGGAGGGTGCCTGCTTAATACATCGTCCAAAAAGTGACACTTCCGAGAGCAAACGGGAGTGTTCCAGTAGTCATGCTGGGATCTGTGATTCACACCTCCTGCGAGGCGGTAGCCCCGGATGAGTGTTCTGGGTGGAAGGGAAGGGCAGGGACTGGGGGCCACTCTGGATGTGCCCATCTCGTTCAGAGATGGGCAGACGCAGGCAGAGAGGGACACGACTCGTCCATCTGGGTCCTGGATAGGACGAGGGGTGTGTGGATACGATGCACTTCCTGATACTAGATTTCACACGGGAAAGAACTCTCGCTTGGAAAGCTCCCACCTTTGACAATTTACAAATGAGTTTCCCCTAAGCCTTGGAAGACTAACAAAATTACTTTGACAAAGAGATTCAGGAGATGCAAGTTGAATATAAGCTCTGGTAACAAGTGATGTAAATGACAAGCTAGATGCTTCTGTTGGCCACAAACAGCCATGAACGGGCAAGGCCACCGCACGGCCTGTGTCCTGTATGCCTGTAACGGTGACCGGCAGGGGGACAGTGGCAGTGAGGCATGGCCGGGGAGAGCTTTCAGTGGAATCTGCTTCCATCTGGGGCTTCCCAGGAGACTCAGGGTTAAAGAACCACCGGCCAGTGCTGGAGACGCTGGAGACACAGGAGGCATAAGAGTCGTGGGTTCAATTCCTGTATCAGGAAAATACCCTGGAATAGGAAATGGCAACTCACTTCAGTATTCTTGCCTGGAAAGTTCCGTGGAGAGAGGAGTCTGCCAGGCTACAGTCCGTAGGTCACAAAGAATCAGACGCGACTGAGCGGTGGAGCGGCTGAGCTTGCGCGATCACGACCTGTGTCTACCTGGGTCGTAAAAATCTGCCGGGGACCACCACTCTGACTCTGACAGCGAGAAGCTGGATAATCCACGAGATCATCATGCTCCTTCAGTCCCCAGTGAACTGAACTCAAAAGGCCACAGAGAAACTAAATCCCACGTGTGAGGAGAGGGGGGCCACGTGGATCGCCCTGTGTTTGCCAGAGCATAGAAAGAGGTAGTCAGCATACAAGCAGGCATAAAGAAACAGGTAATGAAAGTTAATGATTTCATAAACTCAGAACATGGGTGCATTGGGTTTTAAGGTGTGTACGAAGTCACTCTGCCATGCCCAACTCTTTGCAACCCCACAGATTACAGCCAGCCAGGCTCCTCTTTCCCAGGCAAGAATACTGCAGTGGGTTGCCATTTCCTCCTCCAGGAGATCTTTCCAACACAGGGATCGACCCCTCATCTCTTGCATCTCCTGCATTGGCAGGCAGATTCTTTACCAGCTGAGCCACTTGGGAAGCCCCACTGGTGGTCCCCGAAAGCTATGTCCATGTCCTGATCCCTGGAATCTGTGTCCTTACTCAGAAAAGGGTTTTTTGCAGATGTGAGTTGAGGATCTTGAGATGAAATCACCCCAGATTATTCAAGTGAGTCTTAGATCAGATGGCAAGTTGCCCTCTAAGAGACACCCAGAGAAGACAGACACAAAGACACAGAGGGGGTGTGAAGGCAGACGCCGGTGTGCGGCAGCGGTAAATGGAGGATGCCAGCAGCTGCTAGAAGCTCCAGGAGGCAAAGAAACCAGGTCTCCCCTAGGGCCTAAGGAGGACTTCTGTCCTCTAGAACTGCCAGAGAACAAATTTCTGTTGTTTTAAACCAGCAACCGTGGTAATTCCTTAAGGCAGCCCTAATCAGCTAACACAATGGCTCACAAGGCAGCTCAGCATCCCTGGTAATTCCAGATGCAAGGGGAGCCTGGACTCGGTCCCCAGCATTTTCCTATGAGCCTTTACCAAGTTCTTTCTAGAAAGGTTGGGGGAGGGAGGGAGGGGGGAATTCCCTGGAAGTTTAGTGGTTAAGACTCCATGCTTCCGATGTGGGGTGTATGGGTTTGATCTCTTGTGATTTTTCCAATAGTCATGTATGGATGTGAGAGTTGGACTATAAAGAAAGCTGAGCATGGAAGAATTGATGCTTTTGAACTGTGGTGTTGGAGAAGACTCTTGAGAGTCCCTTAGACTGCAAGGAGATCCAACCAGTCCATCCTAAAGGAAATCAGTCCTGGGTGTTCACTGGAAGGACTGATGTTGAAGCTGAAGTTCCAATACTTTGGCCACCTGATGTGAAGAACTGACTCATTTGAAAAGACCCTGCTGCTGGGAAAGATTGAGGGCAGGAGAAGGGGACGACAGAGGATGAGACGGTTCAGTGGCATCACCGACTCAACGGACATGAGTTTGAGTAAACTCCAGGAGTTGGCGATGGACAGGGAGGCCTGGAGTTCTGCGGTTCCTGGAGTCACAAAGAGTTGGACATAACAGAGCGACTGAACTGAACTGAACTGAACAGGGAACTAGGATCCCACATATCATGTGCCCAATAAATAAATAACATGTAAATTACAACTTCAACCTTCCCAATTAAAAAAATTATATTAAAAGAAAGATGGGGCAGAGAAGGAGACCTTGGAGGGTCTCTCAGTGGTGCAGAGGCAGGAAACCCTTCCTGCTTCCTTTTCTATGAGGAAGCAAAAGACAAGCTGGGGGGAGGGTCAGCCCCCAGGGCCCAGGGGAAGATGCTCTGCTCAGAGGCAGGGAAGAAGCAAAAGCTGTCTCCCCCGTGGGAGGGGCTGGACCAGCTCAGTAGGAAGAGGGTCAGGAAACTCTCCAACCCGAGACCCTCCCCCACGCTAACAAGGGAGGATCTGGCAGTCAGGAGGGAAGGGCAGGAGTGCTGAGACAGCCTCACGCCGGAGACCTCAGTGCAGACGAAAGACAGACCCAAGCAAGAGAAGAGAAACCTCTCTGAATCCTGCCTGCAGGGTCTGCAACCACAGACCACCATGGGGAGAGGGTCAAGAAAGCTCCTCTTTGTGAGCAGAAGTACAGGGAAACCGGAGCTGAGGCTGCAGATGGAAGAAGATTCCACAACGCTGCGGCCTGAAGTAAAAAGAGGGGAGAGGCTCCCTTCAGGGAAGGGAGTTTAGCAACAAAGACTCCACGCCTAACTCAACTACTGAACAGAAAGACTCAAATCCCATCCCAGCAAGTCTCTCAGGAGATGCGTGCCCATTCCTAGGCAGAGCTGCTGTTGTTGAGTCAGAATCACGTCCAGCTCTTCCCGACCCCGTGACCTGCAGGCTGCCAGGCCTCCCTGTCCTTCACCATCTCCTTGAGTTTGCTCAGACTCCAACCATCTCATCCTCTGTTGCCCCCTTATCGTAAATACCATTAAGTTCAGTCTCTACTGTTCCTTCTCATACAATGTCCCAAACTTAAAAGCATGTCTTAAAAATTTTTGTTTATTAAAAAAACCTTTTTTGACATAGACAGAAAGATAAAGAGATGACTCACTGTCAAGATAAATAATCAGAAAACCAGACCCAGAGATGATCTAGATGTTAGAACTATCAGATTGTTGTTCAGTGGCTAAGTCATGTCTGACTCTTTGCAACCCCTTGGACTGCAGTGCAGGAGAAGGCGATGGCACCCCACTCCCGTACTCTTGCCTGGAAAATCCCATGGACGGAGGAGCCTGGAAGGCTGCAGTCCATGGGGTCGCTAAGAGTCGGACACGACTGAGCAACTTCACTTTCACTTTTCACTTTCATGCACTGGAGAAGGAAATGGCAACACACTCCAGTGTTCTTGCCTGGAGAATCCCAGGGATGGGGGAGCCTGGTGGGCTGCCGTCTATGGGGTTGCACAGTCGGACACGACTGAAGCGACTTTGCAGCAGCAGCAGCAGCATCTGTGTATCTGAGGTTATTGATATTTTCCTGGAAATCTTGACTCCATCTTGTAAGTCATTCAACTCAGGATTTCACGTGATGTGCTCTGCACATAAGTTAAATAAACAAGGTGACAATAAACAGCCTTGTTGTACTCCTTTCTCAATCCTGAACCAGTCAGTTGTTCCATACAGGGTTATAACTGTTGCTTCCTGATCCATACACACGTTTCTCAGGAGAGGTAAGGTGGCTTGGCATTCCCATCTATTTAGGAGTTTTCTGCAGTTTGTTATGATCCACACAGTCAAAGCTTTACCGCAGTCAATGGAACAGAGGCAGATGTTTTTCTGGATGCCCTTGCTTTCTCTATGATCCGGCAAATGTTGACAATTTGATCTCTGGTTCCTCTGTCTTTTCTAAACCCACCTTGAGCATCTGGAAGTTCTTGGTTCATGTAGCTGAAGCCTAGCTTGGAGGATTTTAAGCAGAACCTTACTAGAATGGGAGATGAACGCAATCATCCGGTGGTTTGAACATTCTTTAGCACTGCCCTTCTTGGGAACTGAGATGAGGACTGACCTTTTCCAGTCATAGCTGAATATTTAAAAACCAAAGATAAAGACAAGATCTTAAAAGAAACTGGAGGAAAAAAATATATACTCTGTATACAGAGGAACAAAGATAAGAATTACAGAAGATGCCTTGTCAGAGGCTTTAAAAGCCAAATGACGGTAGAGTGGCATGTTTGAAAGATGAAAGGCAAAAGCTGCTGTCCACCCAGAATTTTATAAACCATGGAAATATTGAATATCTTTCAAAAGAGAAAGCAAAACAGGCACTTTTTAAGACCAGTAACAACTGAGTCAATTCTTTCCCCATCTTCTTTCACTACAAAAAAAAAATATTAAAGAAAGTTCTTGAGGCAGAAAGTGTGATATCAATGATACCAGATATATATCCGAGTCTACACAAATGAATGAGGAGTGCCAGAACTGGCACAAAAGAGTAAATATAAAATTATATTTTAATATCTTTCAAAGGTAAACAACTGTCTAAAACAAAAAACGGGAATGATATGGCAGGACTTTTCACACATGTGGAAGCAGAGTGAGTAAGAGGGAAAGTGGAAATAGACTCGCGAGTCCCATGCCGCAGCGTGTGAAGTGAAAATGGCACTTGGAGACAGACTGTGGTGAGTTAAAGGTGCGCATTGTAAAGCCTCGGACAGCGACAGAGAGTGGGGGGAGAGGAAAATAAGCCAATTGTGAAGCAGAATTGACTACGCACCAGTATTTATTTAATCTGAAAGAAGACTCAAAAACAGGAAAAAAGGAACGAAGTAACAGAACAGAAAACAAGATGCAAGATGTGGATTTAAATCCAGCTATGTGAACGGTTGCATTAAATGTAGACTCTCCATTTAAAAGACAGAGATTGTACAATTGGAAAGGAAACGAGACAACTATATACTTTAAAAAACAACAACCTTTTAAGTATATTGCCACGGAAAGGTCAGAAGTAAAGAGACAGAAAAATAGGTACATCATGCAAACACCAGTCAAAAGCAAGCTGAAGGGGCTACATGAATATGAGAGAGACTAAAATTTAGAACAAGGGCTATTACAAAGAAAAAGGGGGACCTTATAAATGGACACATTAGCCAATCCATCAAGAAGACATAATCGTAACTGTGTCCCTCCTTACTAACTGAGCCTCAAAATACATTCAGCAAAAGCTGAGAGAATTAAAGTGAAAAATGGACAAACCCACAAAGATAGCAAGAGGTTTCAACACGCCTCTCTCAGTAGCTGATACCAACAAAGTATACAAAAAATTAATAAGATTGCAGAAGATTTGAAAAGATCAATCAGTTTGAACTAACATGCTTTAGTACACTGCACCCAATATTATTTTCAAGCGTCTACTGAATATTCACCAAAATAGAACATACAGCCATAAAACCAGTCACAACAAAATTTAAAAGATTGAAGTTGTACAAAATATATATATGTTTTTAACTGTAATGTACCTAACCCAGAAACCAGCAATAGAATAAGATCTGGACATCCCAATATTTGACTATTAAGCAACAAATAATCCAGTCAAAGAAGATACAATGAGAAATTAGAAAATAATTTGAATACCAGAAAGGAAAATATGTTAAAATTTGTAGGATGAAGGTACAGCAATGCTTCAGGGAAACTTACAAAAGAGGGGGGTTCCCCGGTGGTCCAGTGGCTAAGACTCCACAGTCCCCTTGCAGGGGGCCTAGGCTCAGCTCCTGGTGAGGGAACTAGGTCCTACGTGTCACAACCAAGAGATGCAGGAATTGAGGACCTTCCATGCTGCAACGAAGGAAGAGACCCCTCATGCCACAACCAAGACTGGGCAGCGAAGCGAACAAAAACACAAATAAACACCGAAAAGAGGAAACTCCTCAAATCAACTCCCCAAGCTTCCAACTTGGAAAACTGTAAAAAGAAGAGCAAACTAAAGCCATAGCAAACAGAAGGAAAAACAAAGATAGGACCAGAAGTAAGCAACGCAGAAACAGTAGAAAAAATCAACAGAAGCATTAAGCTGATAACCACTTATACAGAGCAGAGAAGAAAAAAGAGCATGCGCAAGGTACAAATGTGAAGGATAAGGCAGATAGCACAGAAATTAAAGGAACGACTAGAGAATGCTATTAACAACTTCACAAATTTTACAAGGTAGATGAAACAATTTCTTTAAAGGCACAAGCTGCCAAAATTCTCCCATGAAGAAACAGATAATCTGAATAATTCTACGTCTATTAGAGAAATTAAATTCATAGTGAATTGAATTTCTTTGGATTCTACAAAGAAAAGCACAGACTTAGATGTCTTCATTGGAGAAGGAAATGGCAACCCACTCCAGTGTTCTTGCCTGGAGAATCCCAGGGACGGGGGAGCCTGGTGGGCCGCCGTCTGTGGGGTCACACAGAGTCGGACTCGACTGAAGTGACTTAGCAGCAGCAGCAGCAGATGTCTTCATGAGCTTATATTACCAAACAGTTAAGAAAGAAATGGGGCTTCCCAGGTGGCATTAGTGGTAAAGAATCTGTCAATGCAGGAGATGCAAGAGACGTGGGTTCAATCCCTGGCTTGAGAAGATCCCCTGAAATAGGAAATGGCACCCAACTCCAGTATTCTTGCCTGGGAAATTCCACAGGTAGAAAAGCCTGGCAGAAAGAGTTGGACATGACAGAGTACAGCAAGAAAGAAATAATATCCATTCTCCACAACCTTTTCCAGAAAATACAAATGGAGGGGATGCCTGCCAGCTTATTTCATGGGGCCAATATTACCTTCATGTCCAAACCAAGGAAAGATGCTACAAAGGAAAACAGCCACATTAGACAGAAAAACTCGTAACAAAATGTTAGCAAATTAAATCCAACAATATATAAAAAGAAGGATCAATCATGTCTAAGCAGAGTTTTCCTGAGAGATGCAAAATTGGTTCAACATATGAAATCAGTGAACGCAGCTTGCTGCACCAACAGACTGAAAAAGAGGAAGCAACATGAGCCACTCGTAGACGTAGAAAGAGAATCTGGCGAAACCCAACACCTGTTCATCACAAAAACACAGCACAAGATCGCATCAGCCTGATAAAGAGAGCCTAGGAAAAGCCTGCATCTAATATCATACTTGATGGCAAGAATCTGAATATTTCCTCCTGTGTTTGGGAAAAAGGCAAGCATTTCTGCTCACAACATTTTTTTTTTCTTCTCAGAACTGTATGGAGGTCCTACCCAGTGCAATAAGACAAGAAAACAAACAAAAAAAAGACACATAATAAGAAAGAATGCAAGCATTTTATTCAGAGACAACATGACTGTCTGTGTAGAAATGCAAAATACAGGATAAAATTTACCCTTCCAGACAATTAGCACATTCACAATGCTGAGCAGCCGTTACCACTACCTAATTCCAGAATGTTTTTATCAATCCAAACGGTAAACCTGTACACTTTAGTCACTTCCTATTCCCCTCTGTTTTAAATGTTCCTGAGATTTGTTATAATTAGGTGAACTAAGACTTCCCTGGTGGCTCAGACGGAAAGCGTCTGTCTACAATGTGGGAGACCTGGGTTCGATCCCTGGGTCGGAAAGTTCCCTGGAGAAGGAAATGGCAACCCACTCCAGTACTCTTGCGTAGAAAATCCCATGGACGGAGGAGCCTGGTGTCCATGGGGTCGCAAAGAGTTGGACATGACTGAGCGACTTCACTTTCACTTTAAGGCATCTAGAAACAGATGGGACTGTCAGGAAGCAGGAGCATTCTATACCCCCAGATTCAAGGAAAAGACAGCAGGGCCTCTGGAGAAAATGCCAGGGTGGTCAGAAGGTAGAGGAGAGGGGGGCGTGTGGGTGGGAGCCTGTATCATGGTCTGCGTGGGACTGGCAAGGCTCTGTGGGGTAGCAAGTTGAGCAGACTTCAGGCTGGAGAGTGAAACGCTTTGAGCAGCTGGGTCTTGAAGATGGTCCTGAGTTGTTGGTAACTGGCCCTGGGGTGCTTTAGGGAAGGAACCGCGTTCCAGACAGAGGAGCTGGGTTGGTTTACATATCAAAGGGATGTCCTCAGGCAAGCTGTTTGCTATCTCCAGGAATCAGCTGACTCTGGGAGGGGAGTCCCTCTCTGGGCCCACGAGGCCCCAGGATGTCAAAGCATTATAAAATACAGAAAATGGAAAACATGATTAATACATCCCCTCCTCCTAACCCCTGGCAACTACTAATCTAATTTCTGTCTCTATGGATTTGCCTCTTCTAGACATTTCATATAAATGGAACCATACAATACGTGATTTTTTTTTTTTTTTTGGCTTATTTCATTTTATACAATGTTGTTAAGGTCCATTCATTTTGTAGCATATGTCAGTATATCATTTGTTATTTTTAAAAATTTTGTTACATGCTGTTGAAAGGTTACTTTCCATTTACAGTTATTACCAAATATTGGCTGTATTTCCCAAGCTGTACAACACAGCCTTGACCCCATCTTACACCCAACAGTTCGTGCCTGCCACTCTGCCACCGCTAAATTTCCCCTCACCACCCCCACAGGTGAGTACTGGCTTGTTCTCCAGCTCTGTGAGTCTGCTTTTTTGTTATTGTCACTAGTATGTTATATAAGCGATACCCAACAAGTACTCACCACGTTTTGTAAATCCGTCCATCCATCAGTGGATATTTGGGCTATTTCCATGTTTTGACAATTTCGAATAACTGTTATAAACATTTGTGTACAGGCTTTGCTGAACACCTATTTTCAATTATTTGGGGTATTTAGTACCCAAGGGTGGCATTGCTGGGTCACGTCATCATTCTATATTTAACCTATTGAGGAATCACCAAACTGTCATTCTGGCTAGCTGAGCCATTTTACACCCCAATCAGCAAGGTGTGAGACTTCCAATGTCTCCACATCCTTGCCCACTCTTGCTGTTTTCTGGGTTTTTGTGGTTTATAGCCATCCACAGCTGAAATTTCATACATTGCTGGTGGGAATGCAAGATGGTCCTGCCATTTTGGAAAACAGTTGACCAGTGTCTTCTTAAGCATCTACTTACATAGGATTCAAGAATCCCACTCCTAGGTATTTACCTGAGAGACAAGAAAAAGGACTTAAACGCAGCTTTATTCATATCACCAAAAGCCAGATACAACCCCCACGTCCACCGGCTGACAGATGGATGAACAGACTGTGGTGTCTCCCTACGACGGAATACTCAGCACGCATGCACAGTGTGGGTGGATCTAAAAGGCAGTGCTCTAAGCGTAAAAAGCCAGACACAAAGGGCTATGCCCTGTACCACTTCATTTTTATGACTTTCTAGAAAAAGCAAAACAGGCACATAAATTAGATCTGTGGGTGCTGGTGGCTGGGGAGGAGGAGGTGATTGACTGCAAGGAGCATAGGGGAACTTTCCAGAGTGATGGAAATGTTTGCATTGAAGAGATGGTTCCCCATTCGTCAAAAGGCATCACGTTTTAAATCCAAAATGGGTGCAATTTATTGGGGTAGGTGATTGGCGGGCTATATTTAGTCCATGAGGTCGCAGAGTCGGACACAACTGAGTGACTAGGCATACACACACATGCCTTCAAAAAGGGATAAAGAGACCCAGTTCTTCATACCATAACTTAGAATCGCTTTCCTGCTTGAGTATACGGAATACACTTGCTTATTGACTGGGGATCTCAGTGTCTCAAACACACAGCAAAGGAGTCAGGAGGGCGTGGGGAGGGAGGCTGGACCATTCTCCACCCACCCCAGCGACCAGAGCTGGCAGGCTGGCTTCTGTTTCTTGTTTTGTTTTCTTTCTTAATTAATGTAGCCAACATCTTCATCATCTTCTCTCCTCCTCCTCCACCTTGCTCTTCATCAATCTGATCAGTAAGAAAACACCTCGTTACTTGAGGATCTCCATTCTTTGCGCTGCTGTTATTTCAATATTAGTATATCCAAAAACTTTTCCTGCGGGATTCAAAAAACACAATATTCCAGAGTTTTTACACGAAGACTGTAAAAATGGAAAATGAGTGCAAACATTTTCCTCTTCAACTGCAAACCTCTGTACAGCCAAAAATATAATCGATTATGATCCAAGCTGTTCAGCCGTGAGCCAGCAAGCCACAGATTTCAGAATGGATCCAGAGTATAGAAGTCACACCCAAAAGATGTACCATGTATGGGCAAAATACTTCCTGTGTGGCCCAGGGAAATAAAGGTGACACCTCCTTCCTTTGACACCAGTGTTCATGGATTATTCCTCAGTGGGGGGAGGGGTGAGTATCCATCAGAAAAATAAAACAAAACCAGCTTTCCTTTATATTCGGAGTTCAGAGAGCATCTCCTTGGAGTTAGGTGTGAGGGTCTCTTTGAAAAGGAGGAAGGGAAAGTCAGCAGAGCCACGAGCGGGAAGGCAAATTGGAGGGAAACCTGGGGTGGGACTCAGGCCCCTCCCAGCTTCCGACCAGACTTCCACCCAAAAGGAGGGGAAACAAGGCATTCTTGGTGGTTATTTACCCATCTTCCCTAAAGTACGAGATAAAGAAAGGAAGCAGGAACGCAGAGTCAAGCAAAATAACTAAAAATGCTTTAAAAAATGTGCAGCCTGGGGAGGTTCATCTCGCCCTTCATCCCTGCGTAAACACACACACACAAACACACATTTTCTTCTTTAAACAAGGGCAGCCAATCGCTCCGTCTCCGGGTCACTTGGGAGAGCCCTGCAATCCACTTCCTCACCGCTCTGTTGACCTCTATAAAAGAGAAATTTGCCATACACCCTGAAGTGTTTCCTCTAGAAGACTTCTTTGATGAGATTTTATATTTAAGATATAATCAGAGTTTTAACGCACACATTTAATTCCACATGTGTTCTCTAAAACATTTGAGGTCGAATTTTATGTTTATTTAGATAAGTGTTCAGGACCTTATCGAATTTTCAACTTGAGCATTTCAAGTTTCCCAAAGAACATTTTGAAACATGTATACAGGTTTAATTTAAGATCTGCTAGAACTCAAAAGTGTCATGTGGAAGGGAGATCGTAATTTCTAATTATAAAGTATCGGGGACGATAAATTCACATGACCTTTTCAGGGAAGTTTATGACCAGGCCACAGGAGGGCAAGGACTTTATGAGGGGTCAGGGCATGTGTGGTCACCAAGGCCCCCTGCACATTACTTAAAGAAAATCAGAGTCCCTAGGTGCTGGAAGTAGCCACCCTGCCCCCCGCCTTTCTAAAACTCCACAGTGCGTCCAAGGGTGGCAAGAAGCTTAAGCTTCCAAACTTGGATTTCAGTTTCTGGAAACAGAGCCTAGACAGTGTCATGTTCAGGGAACCTCAGGAATCTTTCGCCCCAGCCTATTATTTCACAGAGGGGAAACTGAGTCCCACTGAGAGGAAGAAACCAAGCCAAGTCCCCAATCCAAGGCCTGACCTTGGCCTTGACCCTGGGCAGTGACGGGACATTGAGTCCTGACTCCTCCTCAGAATCAAATTCTGCAGCCTCTCTCTCTTAAACCCTTCCTCATCCTCCCCACCTCATGCCTTGCCTTGTCCTGGTTCCCTGGGCCCTGGGTTCCTGGTCCTTTGGTTCAGGGTCTCTCGGTTCCCTGGCCCCTTGATTCTCTGGTCCCTTGATTCTCTGGTCCCTTGGTTCCCTGGTCCCTTGGACCTCTGGTCCCTCTGGTCCCTTGGTTCCCTGGTTCCCAGTCCCTTGCTTCCCTGGTACATTGGTTCCCCGGTTTCTTTGTCCCTAGGTCAGCTGGTTGGGCTTTTTCAACAGCTTCCCAGTTAGCTGTCACCTCCCACGTAGCTGTCATCTCTCAAAGTAAAAGTTGGTCATCACATCTTTCCTTAGAACCCTGTTTTGATCTCCATCACCTTCAGAAGGAAATCCAACCCTGGTAACTGGTCTTCTGAGACTATGGAGAGCCTGGCCCCAAACTTCATCCATGGTGCTGCTGCATCCCGCCGTGCTCATGGGCCTAATGTCTCTTCTGGGGGAACCTACCCACTCTCGGGGCCCTCAGCCACATGGTGGAGTCCAGCCAGATGGGGTTCCATGCTCACCTTTTACGCTGAAGCGAGAGGAGAAAACTGCGTTGAATCAGCGATGCCACCCCATGGGGATGCGACCCTGGAGTGTGATGCCTGTCACCCTCAGGCAGAAGGGGGAGGCCCCCTTGCACCAAGACAGAGTGAGGCCCACACACAGAGGGAAGTGCAGCTGCGGGGCGGAGAGGGAACAGAGAGATACGTCACTGAAACCTCTGGATCCAGCTAACCCTGACGCCCGCTGGAGCCTGAGCTCCCCGAGTGGTGAGCAGATTCTCTTTCTGCTAAGAGGGTACAGGCTATATGTGTATCACCTGCAACCAGGAGTGCCGGCCACTGATCTCCTGAGCTCCCAATGGCAGGAGCCCACCTACAGTGGGGACACCCAGGCCTCTTCCACCCCGTGGGCCTTGCCCACCCTCACCTCTCCTGGTGGACTTGCTCACCCTTTGCTGATGTCTTTCCCAGCCTCCCTGACCTGCCGGGCTCTCCCTTCTCAGCCTGGGTTCACCACTCCACCACACCCCTCGACGTGCTGCAACGTGAAGTCTCTGTTATGTGGCTCCCACTCCCCTTCGTAGCTTCGACACTAAGCGCACAGTCAGCGATAGTTACAAGGCCTGTACTGACACTCTTCTGTCTTCCGTTCATTTCTCTCTGCAGTGTACAACAAAGTGCATGTTTTTATTAGAGTGTGACCACAAGCCATATTATCTCTGCACCCATCAGAGTCAACAGGATCTGCTGGGCTCCACTGGAAAGTGCAAAGTCTGAAGAGCAGGGTTTGATGGTGAGGGGGAAGATGTAAGTAACAGATTTTAAGATTAAAAACCAAAAAGACAGGGCAGTGAGAACTCAAAGGAACTATCTGAAAAGGGTGGGGACGGGGAGAGAAAACAAGCCTTCCTGAGTCATGAATTAGAGTGAACCTCATTAAAGTTTGATGCTTTTGAACTGTGGTGTTGGAGAAGACTCCTGAGAGTCCCTTGGACTGCAAGGAGATCCAACCAGTCCATCCTAAAGGAAATCAGTCCTGGATATTCATTGCAAGGACTGGTGCTGAAGCTAAAGCTCCAATCCTCTGGCCACCTGATGAGAAGAGCCAGATCATTGGAAAAGACCCTGATGCTGGGAAAGATTGAGGGCAAGAGGAGAAGGGGGTGACAGAAGATGAGATGGTTGCATGGCATCAACAACTCAATGGACATGAGTTTGAGCAAACTCAGGCTGGTGTGCTGCAGTTCATGGGGTTGCAAAGAGTTGGACACGACTTAGCGACTGAACAGCAACTCCTAGAACCACAGTGGATGATAGTTCCTCCCAGTCCACATGGTTGGGAAGCTCCTGTGCAGTGACAAGCTCCCAGCAAGACCAGGAGTCACCGAAAGCTCCGTGCCCTCTGGTGAGAAGCACCCTGTCCACCGTGTCCACGTCTCGCTCCAGCCCTTGTTCAGCTAAGGGTTTCTCCAGGGAGAGACCGTCAACTGGACCCCAGTGGCGCTCTCTGCCCCTGGGTCGCTCAGTGCTTCTGTGTCTTTTCAATTGTCAGGCTCAGCAGATGCAGGATTTAAGAGGAAGCACTAAGTGAGCTCACACTGATATTCCAGCAAATTTAGCAAGACACGCTCTCCTTTCATTGTATATTTGTATCTCTCTTCTTTTAGGCTGGAAATCTTGGCTCCCAAAGATGTAAACATAATACCTTGCTTCAGCTTACAGTTTCAGAATGACAGCAGCAATCCCGTTACTAGGAATATGAATACCGGAAACAAATTCAGACTTGACCCGCTTCTTTCCTCTCCCCTTTGCAGTGTACCCCTCCAGGGATGCGTGCAGTCAAATCACAGCGTTTAAAGTGATCTTTAATTATTCCTGCCTGCTTCGGTAAGCTACCAAGATGATACAAAATTAGGTACATCTGTCTGATTTTGCTTTTGACTTTTTAGGGATTTCTATTTTTCCTCATTTTGCTTCAATTTTTAAATAATTATGTGGAACACTTACATGGTTTCAAAGTCAAATCTACAAAAGAAGGTTTATGCAGAGGAGACTGGCTTCTGTCCCAGAGTCCTACACATTCTTCTCTCTTTCCATTCTTTTTAGGCCACTGTTGATCTTTCCAGTGTTGTTTTTAAATTGAAATTTGGTATGTATATTCCATGTGAAAAAAAAAGTCAGAGTGTGAGTTAGTTGTTGATTTGATCTTAAAGGCATTCCTAAATGTGTGGCAAAGGCCCGAGTTATCTCACATTACGAGTGAGTGCTGTCAAGAAAACAAGGCCCCCTGGGGAGAGCCCTGGTGTTTGTCTTCCACACCCCAGTCCAGAGTGGGGGTGTCTCGGGGTTCTTTGGCAGAGTTCAGGGCCCACACTGTGGCTGGTTTATGTGGGAAACAACTTATTAGGGACTATGACATAATTGCAGCAGAGCTGATGACAGAGTCCAGGTAGAGTGTTTTGGACTGACTTGCAAACTGCAGTGCACAAGTGGAGCCCTTAACTCACTGTATCAGGAAAACCGGTTCCCGAACTGGGCCGGAATCAGGGAGCGACTGCCACTGCCATCTCTGCCAGCCCCCCGGGCCACTGGGTTCCGCACCAGAAAAGTGACGCCTTCCCTCCCTCTAGATGTGACCAGACACTGCATTACCAGGAGCAATCAAACACCTCCACCCTGGACTCACCAAGGACGGGGCAGGCAGGGCCGCGGCCCTCTTCCCTCCCACACCCCATAAGATGACATCTTGCAGACCAGGGCTTCCAAAGGCTGAGCGAGGTCATTTGCAGCCTTTCGTCCCCTGCGGTTCAGGAAGGAACAGTAGAACAAGGATGCAGAGGAGAGTGAGCGCCTACCTGTCCACCACGCCCACCATGTACAGCGGGAACCACGCTTTTAAGCCTTCTTGTGCTAAGACTGGGAAGATCCCCTGGAGGAGGAAATGGCACCCCACTCCAGGATTCTTGCCTGGAGAATCCCATGGACAAGGGAGCCTGGCAGGCTGCCGTCCACAGGGTCACCAAGAGTCGGACACGACTTAGCGACTTAGCACGCGAGTGTACAAGGCAAGGGTGCAAGTGTCACAATGAGGGCTTGTCCTGTGCCCTCCTGAGCGACTTTTCAAGGGGAAAATTTTAAAGCGGATTTTCCTACAGGAGAATCTTACCTGTACGCAGCAGTTTTACTTGGACATCAGCTGTCAGCCCCTCCCAAGCCCACTCCACCTACTGCCGCAGCTGAGGTGCGTGACTGGCTCTTAGACCCCAACTGCCAGATATTACTCTTAGGCCCCAGCGCCGTGAGACAGACAGCCCGGTGGGGCAGGCCGCCAGGCCGACTCCTCTGCTCCTTAGACCGCAGGGTTCAAGGGCAGGCGGAGGGCGGAGGGATGTCTCTGGACTCTTAAGCTGGGCGGAAGCGGTGCTAGCAGCAAGTTCTCAATGTCCCCGGAAGGCGAACGTCCGTCCTGAGAGGAGCCAAGCCTGGGGGGGAGGCCGGGGAACTTCGAGGCCAGATCGCTCCCCGGGCCTTTCTCGCCCTCTCTTTTGTTCCTTAAGCTTTTACTTTAGATTTTTTTTTTTTTTTTAAAGAGACAGGGAAAGCGCTGCTCTGGATAATGTGAGGGCTATGGCAGAGCTGGAGAAGGGGGCGGGCGGTCAGGCGGGGCGGACGCGGCGCGGCGACTCCCAGGACGCTGCAGTCCTAGGACCTTGCGGCCCGCGGGCCCGCCCGGGAGCAGCTGCAAGCCCAAAGAGCGGGGACGCGGCCGCGGTGTGCTGGGCCTCGCCCCGCTGCTCTGCCCCGCAATCGCCGGCTGTGGGGGCCGCCCTGAGCCGCCCGGCCACAAGCGCAGCCCTCGCCCTCGGGTTTCCTGACGCGGGGGTCGCGGCCCGCCTAGGAGCAGCCGAGGCCGAGCTCCCCCGGCCCCGAGTTCAACTGCAATAAAAGGGCCCAGCGCGCCCTTGATCACGCGGCTCGCCTGACAGCCCGCTCAGGCCCGGGCCTAATTGAGCCCGGCTCACCTGGGAATAGGTTCAAAGGCATCCAGGCCGTAAACCACCTCCAGGCCCCGAGCCAGAGCGGCCTGGCGAACAAAGAGTCCCCGAACCACTTCAAACGCGCCCGCGCTCGGCGTCCAGATGGCGCGGGGCCGCCGGCCCCCCGCCCGAGGTCGCCCGCCGAAGCCCGGCCCGGCCCCGCGCCGCGGCCGCTCGGGCTGCCCGCAGGCGCCCAGCGTAGGGGAGGCCGGGCGCCTCCCCAGACCGCCCTCCGTCCCCGGCCGATTCGCAGAGGGCGAGCCCCGGGGCGGGGGCCCGGCCCCGCGGCCTACCCTGCGCCTTCGCCGGGCTCTCGTACCCCGGGCTGGGCCAGGCAGGTGGGCTTGTGGGCACTGGGCGCTCCCGCGGAGGCGCGCGCTGGTGCTGAGATTTTAACGCACTTAGAAGGACCGGCTGCGAAGGGCGTCGGGGGCCGGGGCTCCTCAGCAAGTTGGGGTGAGACCCCCCCGCCCCCCATATAACAGCTGGGCAAAGCGGGCCGCGCGCCTCCAAGGATCCCCGCGGCGCGGCCGTAGGTAGCCGCGTCTCCGAGGGCACCCGAGTGTCAGCCCGCCCGCGGACGGGGCCACTGGTCCCGCACGTCCCCCTCCCCTGGCCGTACTTGCGAGCCACCTCGCCAACTCTCTGTGCGCCCGAGGACAGGCAAGGCTCACACTGGCCCGGGCGTCCCCGGGGCTCCCCGCCGCGTCCTCACCTCCTGGGAGCGCATCTAGGGTAGGACTTGCCTCCCGCACCCCTCGCGCCGCGGGAGAGACCCCGCAGCCCGGCGGGGCCCGATCTCCAGTTAAGGAGCAGACAAAGCGGGATCGGCTGAGCCCGCGGCGTGGCCGGAGAGCGGTCAGAGCCTGGGGCGGAGGCGCGGGCGGCGCGCGCGAGGGCCGGGCAGTCCCGGGTGCCCGCCGCGGCCGGGGCCGAAGGGGGAGGCAAAACTGAAAGTGCCGCGCCGGGGGGCGGGGGCGGCCGGCGGAGGCCCCAGAACTCGTCCTGCCCCCGGTCGCGGCGACCAATCAGCGCGCCGCCCTCGCTACTGACAACTATTTAGCAACCCAGCCCGGCTAGGGTTTCCAAAAAAGTTAGAATAACTTCCTCTCCCGGAGACCTCGGTTTTGCACAAGCCGGCCTTGAAATCAGAGCCTTTCCAGCAACTCGGGGAGCGTGTGCTCGGCGACCGCGGGCTTGGCCAGCGGGGCGCGCTCTGCGCCCGGCGCCCCCAGCCCCTCGCGCGCCGGGCGGGCGCCATGGAGGAGGGCTCCAGCTCGCCCGTGTCCCCCGTGGACAGCCTGGGCACCAGTGAGGAGGAGCTCGAGCGGCAGCCCAAGCGCTTCGGCCGGAAACGGCGCTACAGCAAGAAGTCGAGCGAAGATGGCAGCCCGACCCCCGGCAAGCGCGGCAAGAAGGGCAGCCCGAGCGCGCAGTCCTTCGAGGAGCTGCAGAGCCAGCGCATCCTGGCCAATGTGCGCGAGCGCCAGCGCACCCAGTCGCTCAACGAGGCCTTCGCCGCGCTGCGCAAGATCATCCCCACGCTGCCCTCGGACAAGCTCAGCAAGATCCAGACGCTCAAGCTGGCCGCCAGGTACATAGACTTCCTCTACCAGGTCCTGCAGAGCGACGAGATGGACAATAAGATGACCAGCTGCAGCTACGTGGCCCATGAGCGCCTCAGCTACGCCTTCTCCGTGTGGCGCATGGAGGGCGCGTGGTCCATGTCCGCCTCCCACTAGCGCCGCGCCACCCACGGCCGGACCGGCGCGCCCGGGTAGGTGCTGCGCGCGCGGTGGGCGCAGGCCCGCGGGCCGTGGCCGCGAGGATGGGGTGCGCCTTTCGTCCTAGCCAGAGATGGGGGCCGGTCGAGAAGCTGCCAGGTCCCAGGGGCATCCCTGTGGTTCGGGGCAAGCTCCCAGGCAGGGTATCGGTCGGGAACGGGCGGACTGGCGACGGTCGTTATTTTCCATCCTTGGTGCTGTGGGAGTGGTGGGTAAAGGTCTGTGGTTGACCGTCGGGGGAGTGGACATCAGAACTGCCTGGAGCCGGCCGGGGGCAAAGGGCTGAGGACCGGTTGTTCTTTGCGACCCTCGGAGCGGAGGCCGCCCGCGAGGTTGCCGGGCCTGACGGTGGCTTCGCCGGGTTCCCGGGGAGAGGCAGCGCGCTTTCGTCATGCGGACACCCAGTTCTCCCTGGCTGCTCGTGCAGGTACCCCGGCCCGCGCCTCGGGGACCCGGCCGTCGGCGCCCTGGCTGCCCGGATGGGCGCAGAGGCGCGGACCGGCGGCGCCTCGGTTGGCCTCGGGAAGGCGGGAGGACCCTGCCCCGCGCGGGCGGCGCCGGGGCCAGTGCAGCCCGGGAGCCGAGGACCGTCCGCATCGGAAAGGCGGAGGACAGGGTCGAGGCGGAGGCGCGGGGTAGACATCGCCGCGGGGAACCCCGGCTGCTCGAAGGCAGGTGGAGTGGACCTCGGAGCTGGCGGGCTCTGGCCCCAGCTTTGACCCTCGGGAGTCTGGGTGGGGGCCGAGCATTCGGTCCGAAGGGTCCGGGCTGGGAAACAGGTTTGCGGGGGGAAAGGGAGGCGAGGCGGTGCAGCGGGGGCCTGCGCGGGAGCGGGCCCAGGAGTGAAGCCGCCGGAGCCGGCGAGTCCCCGCTTTCTAGGGGAGTGCTCGGGGCGTCCCGTGCCGGCCCCCTCTCACCAGACACCTCGGGAGACCCTCAGACCGTCCCTAACCGCGGAGATGCTGTTCTGTCCCTTCCAGAAGGCTCTGTGACCGTGGCTCTCTCTCGGGCGATGGAAGGAAGGGCTCACAATTTTTGGTGGGGAGAGGGCCCAGTTAAAAATCCTCCCTCCTTGGTCTGTTGGACTTTCTCGCTCATCTTGCAGTGTTTTTCTTCACGTCTCCACTTCACACAGAAGGAATTTAGATTAATCGCGGGCGTGCAGCCGCCCACTCTCCCAAGCATATCCCCTTCTTTCCTATGTGCTCCATAGTATCTGCACATGCTTTTGCTGTGGGGAGGAATGGCTCCTCTAGCACAGGTGGATTTTATTTCTTCTTCTTCTTTTTTTAAGTTTTTCTGTGCCACTGAACATTCATTTTTGAAATAGTCCCCTAAGATAATAATCATTTTATAGGCTTTTTTTTTTTTTTTTAAGAATTTTTAGTAGAGAGTCACTTATGGGGATCTTCTCCGATCTCTGTCGAAAGCAGATGGAAAATGTCTCAATCACATATTTTCCCAGGAAAGAAAGTTTGGATTGGCGAGTACTAAAATGCTACAGTGGGATAATACATTAATTCTGGTTTTTGCTGCCTAAATTATGAGTGTCCATTAGTTAATTCCATTTACCCTTTCCACCATGCATAGTTTATAGCACATCTGAAATAAGAACAAACAGATGAGGAAGGTCATCTTTTTAAAATGTACACATATATAGCCTTGTTTAAGGAAAATGTCAACACAATTATCATTAAGGCTTCCCTCCAGAAAATTATTGAAAGCAAAAGCGAGAGGTATTACCTTAATGCAAGAATTTCTTAGGATCATTTAAAATTCACTTAAAAAGAATTGCATTCCTGAAACTTATCAGACATAGATCACAATTAGACAATATATACAATAAAAGGTATTATTTGTAATGAATAAATGAAAAGCGTTAAAGAGTTTGCTTGGGGGAAAAATCTGCAAAATGTAAGAGAGAAACACATTTAGCTGGAGAGCAAATGATCTTTGTGGGACCCACTATTTACTTTTATATACTTGAGTGTAACTGACCAGGTCTGATAAAGCAGTTTCCTTAGTAGACAGATGCCCACTGTGTACAGGACGAGAAGGAAAATGTGAAAATTGCTGACACACAGATGATTCTGGACTTGCCGTGTTTTTTCTATCAGGCGTGTTCGACCAACTTTTGCTCTCTTTCCGTTGTTAACCCGTTAGTCTGTATGAGTGTAAATACAGGCATAATTGGTTTGATTTCCTGCAAATGTTGCTACGTAGGTTATGTTAATGTTAAAACATAGGCATATGTACTAGTAAAGAATTTCTAGACCTTCCCATCAGTGGTGTGCGATTTTAGTGTCTGTTGAGATATGTGAGAAAGTCTGTGTTTAGATGAACAGCAATGCTATTAAATGCCGAAACTGTCCCTTAGTACAAAGAGACACAGGGAATGTTGGAGTTTGGCTGGTGCTAACGTTTATCCTGACCTTCTTCTTTGGCCTGGTACGTAAAAATGCAAGCACACAATAAATCAGGTGTCTTTGGACAGTCATCTGCGTTCATCTAAGCAGAAAATCTCTAAAGGAGTTTTCCGTTTTCTCAATAAATGCCTGAGTCCAGCGCGTAGTCAGAGCCACCTGGCTGAGGTGGCCACTTGCCGGACATTTTTCCTGTTCCCCCGCTTTGTGGATAAAGAAGACATCTCTCTAACTTCAGCCCTGTGTGCGGGTTTCCCACAGGTCCCTACTCCCAACATGCTAGCTTTGTTTCCCTGAGAACTTTCAGGTACTTTGGAGAACAGAGGGTGACCCGCTAACCCTCCAATACGTGTAAGCCTTTTCCTCTCTTCAGAAAACTGACTTCTTGGAGGTACCTGTCAACAGCTACATTCGGAATGCTAGCTAGTCTCGAAAGAAAATGAATTGCCTGTGGAAAATGGAAATGCAGAATCCTAATCGACCTTTTGCTTGGTCTTGGGAAGAAGTAGAATGAATGACCCAGCTACTTGAAATATAAGCAACGTTTTGTTATAAAACACCCATTGAAAAGATCTGATGTAGGGGCTGACCTCCCTTTCTGGATATTGTTCCCTTAAATGTCTGTAGTTACTCTTTCCATCTTGCAGGAAGCAGGTCTTGCTGCCCATCTGGCCAGAGTGGGGGCTGGAAGCTTGGGACTTTGAGAGCGGCTGTTTGAGGTCATTTGAAATGTAGTACTTTACTGAGGTTTTCTGAGGGCTGTACTCTTTTCAGACAAGTCTTGAGCCTGAAAGAATTAAGTTTTCATGCTCGTTGCTTCTCTATATTTTGGACAGACGGCAGAGATGCCAGATCCCTTTCGCCTGGCAGAAAGATCATAAAGTAAACTCTTTCTGAGCGGAGTACTATAACTCATAACTGCAGTTTAAATCTGGGCTTTAAAAAAACAAATATTTTAATAAGCCAATTTTAAAGGCTGAACTTTTATGACAGTTTTTAAGCTTAGTATTTATATTAATCTATTCTCACTGGTGTCTTTAAAAACCCTGTGAATGTATGCTGGAATGTCTGTTTATGTTTGTGTCTTGTCCTGGGAAAGGATAAATGTGCTGCAAAAAGCAAACCGAAAACAAAGCCTTCTGCGAGAAAGAGTTCATGGATGAGGCAATAAAATTCAAAGAAGAGATGACTAAGTTAGCGTAGCCGAGATACAGAGAGAGGCATAAAGTAGACACAGAATCTAAGGGAGACGGGCGTGGATGCATCAAAAGTAAAGCCAGGATGGAACACTAAACGCGGAAACTGCTTAAAAACGTATTTTACATGGTCACCTGAGTCTACACAAGTGATAAAACTGTATAGAATGAAATATGCACGCACGTGTGCACACACATACACACATGGGTGCATGTAAAACTGGCAAAATCTATATCAGATCTGGAGAGGGTATCAGTGTGAGCCTCCTGATTGTGATATTATGTATAGTTTTTTGAGATGTTACCATTAGGGGAAAGGAAATGAATGTAAAAGAATCTCTGTGTATTATTTCCTACAATGTCATGCGAATCTAACATTGTCTCAAAATAAAAAGTTTGCAAGAAAAGATATTCCAGGGGACTTACCTGGCAGTCCAGTGGTTAACTCTTTGCCTTCCAGTGCCGGGGGGTGGGGGTGGGGGTTGGTGGTATAGGTTCCAACTCTGGTCGGGGAGTTAAGATCCCATGTGCTTCATGGTCAACCAGCAAGTGTAACAACAGAAGCAATATTGTAACAAGTTCAATTAAGACTATAAAAAATGCCCCATATAAAAGCACTTTAAAACAAAAGATATTCCACAAGAATTTTAAGTTTCATTCAAGTGAACAAATTATATAAGGAAGGATTATACCCATCTCAGAGTAATAAGCCAAAAATATGCTTTGAGCAAAAATACACTTTTTTCCTGATGTCATTTGCATTACTGCACTTTTCAGAATATAAGGGGACTGCTCATATTTTCAACACGTAACTATTTAGAAGTGGTTCCTTATCATTCAGAAACAAAGAGTAAAATCCTAGAAATCTGAAGGAGAAATACCAATCAATATATTTATTCCTATGCTAATCAAGAATATATTTTTCAGAGGAATTTTAGGAAATATCGAAACTGACACATTTCCTTGAAAGATACTGTCCTGAAACTGACAACATTTGCTTGTAAGATACTGTCTACATTGACTTACGTTTCTCTCTCACACACACAACTGTTCTAAAGTCAATGATTTATCAAAATTATTCATCCAAGAAATGGAGAGATTGAAATTTTAGTATTTGGAGTCATACCCAGTTGAGGGGTGGAGAGAGAGAGAGAGAAACAGAGAGACCCAGAGAGAGAGACAGACAGAGAAAGAGAAAGACAGACAGGTATCAAATCCTAAACTCAGTCATGTTTATTTTACATTAGGATTTGTTTGTTGTTAATAGGGACGTATTTTGTGTGTAGGTACAGTAGTAAGTATTTGAATGCAATTTAGTTATATTAAATGAGCTTTAATTTAATGTTTGTTTTGGAGTGAGACACGGTGACATTAACACTATGATTTTCATGCTGATGTCAACTAAGGCACGGTGGGATTTTAGAGCAGACTCAAATCAGAAATTGGAAAAGTCAACATGTAACTTTATTCCGACATAAGAGAAATGTTTCATGGTTAGTTGAAAAGAGAGTCATTTTGAATCAAAACAATGTCTTTCGTGCTTTGAATATCTGTATTATTTTATCCACAACTCTCTCGTTCAGAATAATATGATCCTGTGATTATGGTGTAAGACGGAACCTGACTGGGAGAGTTGAGGCATGGTGTGTCTGTGGAGGCTGTTAGTTATTGCTCAATTTCTTCCCATTATTTTGTTTTCTTGTTATTTGATCAGGGAAAGACTAAGATGACCCAGCTTCTCGTGACAGCTCCTGTGGAATGGTCATTTCACTTTTCTCATCCTAAGAGCGGTGCCTCTTAAAACTGGGCACGTCTCTCCTTTCTTTAGACCAGAATTTCCCGTTGGTTGAATGAAGGGCGGGGTTGAATCCAACGAGCTTTAAGTTATCAAATTCGGTTATTCTGAAAAATACTCCTTTCTTTTTAGCTTATACTCGGCCTTGAAAATAGCCAGCTGCATCTTTGGGGTGGGGGGAATGGTCAACTGAGTTGTCTGACATTAAATTCCTTTTTCTTGCTGTTTATGATGGAGAGTTTGCCTTTGGTTTTCTGGACATGCAGATCTGGCATGTGACTGGCAGGAAAGATTTGGGCAAAGACCGTAATTCGTATTAACCCTTTGATGGTGGCCCAACATCCAACCCCAACCCTGGGGGCTGAGGTTTCTGGCGGGGTCACAGCCAGAGCCTCTCTGGAGAGTCAGGCAGAGCAACTCAGAAGGCGACCTGAGGGTGGGCGTTTAGCCTTGTGCTTGGAGAAGGGAGGCGTGGGGAGCCTTTTTCCGACTCCCCGTGGAGAACAGATGCCCCGGCTTTTGTTGTTCCTCCAGTCTTCTGTGGCTGTACAAATAAAATGTCACACTGGCCTTTCTGTTGCCTTCTCTCTGGGAGTCTCCCTCTCCTTAGAGAGTCGGAGAGAGTCAGTTTGCCTGCTGCAGAGACAAGTGGGGGCTTCTTGAGGGATAGCTTGTAAAATAAACAAACTCCCTGAAAGAAAACACAGGCCCGCGGTTTACCGTCTCTGACTCGGCTGCCACGGTGGGTTTCTTTGTGTGTTCCACTTTGATTTAACATCCTGGAAGTCAGAACGCGAGCAGGCAGCGTGCTCTTTCAATCAGGAGACCCAGAAATGGACGTTGAGCTGCTATTTCCTTTCATTAATCTCAGTCCCTTAAGTAGATTCGTTTGCAGGGAGTGCAGTGGGATCAGAAGTCAGAAGCCGTTTGCTCTGTTTGACTTTCTGGCCCCGTGGGTGCAGAAGCGCCTGCTCCCTGCTCGTGTGCTTTTCAGCTCGGACACTCGAGTCCACGGAGGGAGAACAAGGCGAGCTTGCCTGCAGCGTTAGCAAGATCTGTCCTTACTGGGTCACTTTCGAAGGGCCGGGCACATTGAAAGCCCTGTCCTTAATGAGACCACCTTGACCAGTACACAGGTGCTTATTGTTTCTTTGGGAAATGCCTGCCTCACTGCGAATTGGAGAGGAAAGGAGGGAGGAAGCGTCTATTTTCTGTCTCAGGTTGAGCATCACCACATCTCTGTTCACATGCATTTGTGCATGCTAAGTCGCTTCAGTCGTGTCTGACTCTCGGCAGCTCAAAGGACTGTAGTGCCAGGCTCCTCTGTCCATGGGATTCTCCAGGCAGGGATACTGCAGTGGGTTGCCATGCCCTTCTCCAGGGCATCTTCCCAACCCAGGGATGGAACCACTCTGTTCACATAATTGGATTCAACTGACAAATAATGTCTTCCCTGAAGATTAATTTTCCTGAATTTAAATCTTTCCAAACTGCATACTATACGCGGGGGCCTAAACTGTTCAGAGTCTTCAGGATGCGCACAGCCAAGTGGCTGCCCTCGTTCATGGTATCTGTGCGCGCAGGTGGAACTTGAGACAGACTTGGTTCTTTGTGCATTTTTTTTTGTCTCGTGAGCGTTTCTTCTTCAGCTCCTCCCCTCCCCGACCCCCACAACCCCACACCCTTTCTTGTGCTTATTTTCTAGCTGAAATCTATCACGATTCTTGACTGGAGTCCACATAAGGTTTTATATCATAGTAGGTGATACAGGAGGAGCGCAAAGCCCATCATCACGTCCCCACAGCATCGCGCTCGGGCACAGGGAATGAGAACCTGCGCATCTCAGGTTCTCCGAGGTGAGCGGCCCCGGGTGCTCTGGAAGTCCAGTGGGCTCAGCTGTAGATGTGCAGTCAGGTCCCCCCGCCCCCACCACACACACCCTTGTGCTTGGCGACTGCTTCTCCTTAGTGACCGTTGCTGACATTTTCTAGGAAAATTGCTTCACTGATACTGAAAGTCCCCCAGTGGATAGCTGTACCCCAGGAAGCGTGCTGTGTCCTGTTTTGTTGATTTCTCTTGTGTAAAATGACCTGCTTCAGCCGGCCAGAACTGCATGGACCACATGGTGATCCCACCAGCGGGAGCGTCCGGAGCTGGGATTCCGTGGAGCCCGGGTCAGAGCTGCACGAGATCTCCACGTACCTCCCTCTCGTGTCAGGAGTCCACACAGCCAGGTCTCTAAGGGCAGAATTAATTCCAGGCTGCTTTGCTGGATGTTAAATTATTGCCAGTTCCAAAGGTCTCTTTAAGACAATTTTTTGAGGATAGAGATTCTCTTTTAATTAAACAGTAAGCAAAAAGCAGGACTACGATATATTTATCCGCTCATTTCAAAGATTGCTATTATCTACATCCGCTTTTGTTTTATTACATTGAACAACTGTATTTGAGTAATTCAGTGTCTGCATCTCCAGTGATGCTGTAAACATGGATCAATCACTCAAAGCTTTATAATATGACAAAGGTAACTTTTTCAAGAGTGGCAAAATAAAAGAGAAAGTGAAGGTATGAACAGGAAAAGTGGTGTGTGGAGAATTTCACGTGAAAATAGGGCGATCAAGGGGACTGAGGCCCCTCAGTAAGGAAAAAGAAGCTGGACCTCCCTCTGCTGGTCCCTGCAGACCCATCGCCCGTCCCCTGCCCCAGACTCCCTCAGGAACCTTGAAAAGAGGGGTTTATCAGAGCCACACCCTCCTGGTCTTCCCAGAAGGTGGCACTTTGTAAAATCCAGTAGAGCCCCCTCAACCCGGCTGGGATGACACCCTGGGCCGGGGGTTGCGGGGCCTCTAAACAAAGACCTAAAGAACCTTCACCTGCCACGTGCCCCCAGGGCTCAGCATCACCCCAGATGGCATCAGAGGCGTCCCAGAGGTGGCCCCTGTCTCAGGACCCTGTCCTCGTCCCTGGGTGCCTCTAGTGGCCGAGGAAGCAGACGTCCCTGAGAGCTCTGTGGCCAGGGTGGTCCCTCCGCCTAGGAGTGGGGACCCCAGGTGGCGGTCTCCACAATGCGGATCTCCACAGTGCTCAACTGGACTGGACGGGTCTTGGACCTGCTCCTGATCCACCCTCAGGTCACGGGACGGATGCCTGAGCGTGAGCCCAGTGTGGCTCGGTCTTTGCCAAGGTTAACGGGAGGCAGCGGGAACTCAGCATTTATTTCCTTCTCCTGGGGATCCAGCCCCTCCGCCAAATTTCACTTTCAGGCTCCCCCTCATCTAAAGACACCTGCCCACCTCCGAGGGTTGCAGGGGAAACAGACCAGCCTGGCTTTGGCGAGAGCAGCCGAGTGTCCGTCTCGTGGAGTGTCCTTCTCCTGGAGTGGCCAAGCTCCTAACGGTGATAAAGTGTTATTTGCACGGACGACAGAGCTCACCCTCCTGGCCTGTCCTCAGCAGTGTGTCAATGTGCAGATTCTACGAAGCACGCTCTTAGACAATCTGCTTGTGTTGTGTACTTTTTGAAAGCTGCGGCGAGTGTCATTCAGCGTTAATTACATAATTTCACTTTTTCTAACCAGAAAGAGGAGAAGGGGACGCGAGGACACAGAGGGCAAAGCTGGTGTGTCTCCATCGCGCGCTGAGGTCTCTTCTGCTTACGCTTCAGGGGGTGAGGCAGGGACTCATGAATTCTGAGGCAGTCACTCATAAATGTCCGTGACTGTATGTGGTCACCGTGTCTCTCCACAGTGCATTTTGCTCTTCAGTGAAAGTACCGTTTCCGGACTAAACCATCTGTAATTCTTTCCCTTAGAAAGAACTCCTCTGACATGGTCTTTTTCTATTTGGGGAGACTATAATTAGAAAGCAAAGGCTTTGCTCTTGTGGGAGCAGGTTAGGTCTCCGAGTGAATCTGTTGGGGGAAGCCCGCTGTCTTATGTCTAAGGGAGGGAGGGTCTGAGTAGGACTTCGCCAGATGTGACGAGGCAGTGGGCACCGCTTCCCTGCTCTCAGCCCTACAGTTCTGGGCTGAGGCATGTCAGAGCCTCGCTGGAGCTCAGTCTTCTTGTGTCTAAAAAAGCGGAGTAAGGTGCAGATAGCTCTGTGGTTATCAACATTCCAAGAGCCAGTAGGACCCAGCCATTTCCTCCTGGGTGTATACACCAAAGAACTGAAAGCAGGTGTTCAGACCGAAGTGTTCACTAATGTCCATAGCAGTACTGCGTACAGCGCGCGGCCAGAGGTGGAAGCGGTTCAGACGTCCCCCAGCTGAGGGGGGTCAGTGCGCTGCGCCCTGCCTGTCGAGTGGAGCATTACTCGGCCGAGGGAACGGTGCTCTGACTCAGGCTATTCACACAACACGGGCGGGGCTTGAAAACATTTTATGCTGAGTTAAAGAACTCAGACACAAAAGACCGGAAAGTGTGTGACTCCATTTGTATGAAATATCCGGGATAAGCAAAAGCCGATTCGTGGTTGCCGGGGACCAGGGCTGGGTGGGGGCGGACTGGGATGGGACCGCTTCACGGGTGTGGGATTGCTGTTTGGGGTTATGGAAAAGGTCTGGAACTCCATCGTGGTGATGTTTGCACAACTGAGTGAAATTCTATTGGATTGTATACTTTAAAATGGTTGAAATGATAAATTGTATATTATGTGTATTTTAGCACCAGAAAACCCCCTATGAGTCAGACCATGGGCCTCTCTGGTGACCAGTAGGCCTCGGGGGTGGAGGTGGGCTAGACCGTCCACTTTCGTCCACTTTCTTGAGACGTTATCTGCTGGTCCACGTGGTTCAGGCCTTATCAGAGGCTTCCCATCTCGTCGGCTTGTGCAGCCTAAAAGCATTTTCCTTTCGAAATCTCTCTCTTACATCTTCATCAGAAAAGTTTCTCAAGTAGTTCTGGCAGCACACTTGGCAGCCCGTGGATTGTACCCCTAGAAGCCTCTGCTTGGGGGCCGGGCATGGGGTGGGGGCTGTCTGCTACTCTCTTCATGGGAAGTGAGAGTTGCTTCTACCTGCCCCCCTCCAACCCCGGGCCTCACCTTGGTGCCTACTCCAGGCAGGGTGCAGAGGGCCTTGTGAGCCTCCTCATAGGGGGCCTTGCGCAGCTGCTGCAGCCAGGGAAGTCCACCCCGTTCTTCCAGGATGGCTCGGGCACTGGCACTCACAAAGCGGGCACGGTATCCCAGGCCCAGATTCCTGAGCTGCGCTTCCACCTCTGGCCCTGTCTCTTATACACATCTGGCAGCACACTTGGCAGCCCGTGGATTGTACCTCTAGAAGCCTCTGCTTGGGGGCCGGGCATGGGGTGGGGGTGGCAGGGGGCAGGGGAGTGAGTGGCCCCAGGGTTCTGCCCTGCTGGCTGGCGACCCAATGGACCAGAGCAGAAGCATCTTCCACACCCGTGCGAGTGGCTGGCCCGGGATCCCTGGAGCCCATTGCATCCAACACTGGGCTCCCCAAAGCCCAGGGCCCACCCACTCATCAGACCATTTCAGTACAGTTCGCAGGCTCAAAGGGGACGGATTCTCTGGCCGCCCTGACGTGGCGATTCCTGAGAAGCGGGCCTCAGGCCCTGAGCTGCTCTTGTGGATGAATCCCTCTCTTTCCCCAGAGTTGCCTTTCTCAGGGCCGGGACCCTGGCCCAGTGCAGAGTGGACGTGTGGCCAGCCTCTTGGGGGCTGCCCGCAGAGAGAAGGGCAAGGGGAGGAGGGGGTGGGACGTCGTCCAGGGCCAGCTGGGGGTCATCCCTCCTCCCCTTGCGGATGCGTGCTCTCCGTCCTCCCTGGAGTCCGCGGGGTGTGGCGCCCAGAGGGTGAGGCGAGACCCCAGTTCAATTGCTCTGAGCAGAGGCGCTCGGACAGCAGGCCAGCGTCCCCGGGCATAGCAGTGCCGGGCTGCCGATGGGCATGGTGCCCTCATGAATGTGTTCACCCCTCACTTGCTTCCTGGCCACCACCCCGGGGACCCGCCGAGAGGGCTGGAGGGCGCGTGCTCACCTGGGGCTTCCTCTGCTGGGGTTTGGGTCCGTTTCTAAAGACACCACCGCCTTCATGGTGTAGCCCAGTCCGCACGTTGACTTGCTTGCAGAAACCCCACCCGTGGGGCTGGGCTCACGGGCTGTTTGGAGAATCCAGACGAGAGGGCCCAGGAGAGCTGGAAGCTGAGGGAGAAGACTCTTCCCAGTAGGGGGTGCAAGCAGAGATGCTGCTGCTGTTCCCCTCTTCCTGGTCCCCTACACCATTCCCCCGAAAATAGAAAGCCACCAGGAGGGGAAGAAGGGAGGCAGAGGCCCCCGAGCTGCTCCGTGAGGACTCACGTGGAGACTCAAGGCAGGACCCCGGCTGCCCGCCGGCTCCCCGAGCTAAGTGGTTTGGTTCCCTGACCAGACCCGGGCGCCCCCCACAAGCCAGACACATCAGGGACCCCGATGCCTCCGTGCGGTGCGTTTCCTCCCGCAGGAGTGAGTGTGGAGCCCGGATGCGGGGGGCGTGAGCTTTGATTCACGAGGGCGCCGTGCACACGTGCGGTCCAGCGCTGCGGTGCCCGGGGACACTGCTCTGCTGTCCTGCCACGTCTGCCCTGAGCGACTGCGCCGCGGGCTCGCCGCGTTCCCCTGCGGGCCTCCCTGTGGACGCCGGGCCAACACTTCAGGGAGGGCACTATCCAGGGTTGGGGGGGGTCTCCATCCTTCCTCCAGCTGGGTTCAGAAATATCAGGTCAGTTCAGTTGCCCAGTCGTGTCCGACTCTTTGCCACCCCGTGGACCACAGCGTGCCAGGACTCCCTGTCCGTTACCAACTCCTGGAGTTCACCCAAACCCATGTCCATCTCGTCGATGATCCCTTCAAGTCAGAAATATCAGGTTGGCCAAAACGTTCATTTGGATTTTTCCGCAAGATGTTACAGAAAAACCCGAATGAAATTTTTGGCTAGCCCTGTACCATCAGGGGGATGGGAGCTAAGCTGGCACCCTTGGATACTCACGCGGGGAGCACCCTCTAGCCACCTCGTCCTCTCACTGTGCCCACAGCTGGTCAGGTGTCACCCAACCTCTCCGTGAAAATGTCTGCCACCAAATCAGGCCTCCCGGTGAATCTGGGCGGACACGGTGAGTGTGGTTTGTCCCATCAAGGTCCACGGTTCTGTCCGGCAGGAATCACTGACATGCGTGCCCCCCCACCCCCGGCCCCAGACTCTGACAGGGGACACGGAGGGAGCTGAAGGTGCTGCTGATGGAGCCTCCACAGCGTGGCTCCTGCGCTTAGAGCTTCATCCGGGAACGGCAAACAAGTCACAGAGAAAACGTCTAAGAAATTAAACTTCCAAGCACCAAAGACCTAGGATGTCCAGAGTTTTGAAAGGAACTGGGAAGTATTTACAATCTGTTTCATAATGAATCAATATTCCTAACAAGACAAAGAACCCTTAAAGATCCAAAAGAGAAAAGATAATTACCCAGCAGGAAATAAGGGCGAAATATATGAATTTATAAAAGAGGAAATGCAGCTGGCCAGTACACATAGAAAAGTGCTGCCCTCAGCAGCAGCCAAGAAACTCAAAACAGGAGGACGTGATTTTATGTTCAAGTGGATTTTCCGCTTTTTACACATCTTATATTTTATGCATTATATAATTATATAATAATAAATATAATATATGATGATAATTCCCATTATTGAGGAAATTGTGAGGATCCAGGGCCTCTGTCCCTGCCAGGGAGAATATAAGTTGTAAAATCTTTCTAAAGAGGTTTTGACAGTACGTAAAAAAGACTGAAAAATTGGAAAGCGGCTTGCATGGAGCAAATCCACTTTCAGGAGTTATCTTGAGTGAATCACTGCGGCTCTGTCTTGCAACAAAGACGCTCTTACCAGCTTTGCTAGCACTAGGGAGTGTCCTGGGAAGCTGTTAAATAGGTGGTTTATCCCTATGCTGGAGTACTATACAGTCAGCAAATTTTGTGGCGTCAGGAGATATGTAGGGCTTTACCCTGCGGTTCAGCTGGTAAAGAATCCGCCTGCAGTGGAGACCTGGGTTCCATCCCTGGGTTGGGATGGTCCCCTGGAGAAGGAAACGGCTACCCACTCCAGTATACTGGCCTGGAGAATTCCATGGACTGTATAGTCCATGGGGTCGCAAAGAGTTGGGCACAACTGAGCGACTTTCACTTGGCTTCACCTCTCAGCAGAGATGTGACAATGGGAGGGAAACAGGTATACGACCCAATACAATTGCAGGTTGGAGATTCAGTGTGTGGACTTGCATGGGTGCCCTTGTCCAGAGAAAGGGTAAGGACAGGTGTCTGTGGACTAGAATCAATGCGGGAGCCTCGAACTCTCCTCCTTATTTTTATTGCTTTCCTTTATTTTCCAAATTTTCCGCAAATGCCATGTAGCACTTATGCGGTTTGAGAAAAGCCACAGGGACTTTTTGAGAGAGGGTGGAGGGCTCATCCCAAGCACCCCTTCCTCCAGACTCTGTTCACCCTCCCTCCCCAGTCCCCCCGTGAAGCCCTCTGCCCTCCCACAGACCCGCCCTCGCTGGAGCTTCCTCTCTGAGTCACAGCTTCGGTTCCTCCATTTTCCGCATCTTCCGTGACCCCCGCTCTCCATTCTGTCCCCCGTCCTCTGTATTCAAACCACAGTGCCTGTAATGCCATGATCATCCGACGTCTTCTCCTGGAACCGGCCAACCTGGCCCAGCTGGGCTCCCTAGCAGAACCCTGGGCCGGCTTGTGGGGTCTGGGGGCGGGCATCTTTCCGTTTTCCGCCCTTTATCTCCCGGGCAGATCGGCGCAGGCGCTTAGCTCATCCTCTGCCCCCGCGGTCACCCCCGCCCTCGGTTTGGGTTCAGCCTCCTCATTCGTCTTTCTTTTCTGTTCTTCTCTCTGTACTGGGGATATCTGCTGTTAATCACGAACCGCTTCAGATTTGTATTAATAGAAGCAAGTGGAGAAGATACAGTGGACAGGTGGTCCCCCTAATCCAGACTCAGAGGGACCCAGAGAGGACCTTCTAGGGGCGCTTATGTTCACCGGTCACTGGGACTCGAGACAGAAATCACTCACCCCTCGCTCCTGGCCTTTGGGACGAACCTCACACATTCAGGACCCAAGGAGAGGTTGGCGGTGCTGGTGGATTCCCACCCCCTCCCATCCGGGCAAGTCAGATTCTCTGCAAGCCTGGACCCTGGTTGTTGATAGCCTTCTCTGGGGTCTGAATTGTACCTGCAGCCTCCCAGCCAAGGGCCCCCAGGCTGAGCCCGGCTCTGAGCCTCACGTTTCCTTTCTGATTCTAAACCATGATCGAATTTTCTCTGAGCCTGTCTTCTCTCACACCCGGGGCTGCGTTGGTACATACTTCTGGCACATCCTGGAACCACTCTTGTCAGATGGCCCGATCCTTTGCAGGACGATGATTGAAATGTTTGTAAGTTTCCATCACCGCTGGGTGAGGTGGTTCTGAGGTGTCTAGGAGGGCCCTCTCCTGTGGGCCGCCCGTCCTCAGCAGCTCGCCCACGAGCACGCGGATGCAGCGGGCCGTGCTTGAGTTCTCAATCCGAAACCACACATGCCTTTGCTGTAGAGACATAAAGAAACCAAGAGGTTAACGGCCGGGTTAGTCCCCGCCGTGGGCCTCCTGCATGAATCAGAGCCGACTGGGGACCAGGAGTGACTCAGCGTGGCGGCTTTTTGTCTTCTGACTGTGCAAATAAACAGAGCAGGAAGGCCTGAATGGGGCGCCAGGAGCCCGGGGCAGGAGGCAGCACCCAGCTCCTGAGGGTCGGCCTGGGCAAGGGGACGAGCGGCCCAGGACGCCAGGACCCAGGCTGCGGCCAGGACCGCCTGGGATGTGTCAGGGGCGCCGGCCTGGGCTGCTCTGCAGAGACGCAGGGCCCGGGGCCCCCCTGCCTGGGTCCACCCGCCCCTGGGTGCCTCCGGCCTGGCCCGCTCGGGCCCAGATGGAGCACGGCTCCGTGCCGGGCTCCCCTGCCTGGGGGCCACCCACCCCTGGGTGCCTCCGGCCTGGCCTGCTCGGGCCCAGATGGAGCACGGCTCCGTGCCCTGCACCCCGCCCTTCAGAACTGCCTTCCGGCCTCCTCCCCTCGAGCAGGCCCTTCTCTGGACGCCTGTGCTCTAAGGGATGGGTCCATGGGGGTCAGAGGCCCCCAGGAGAGCAGCTGAGTGAGACCAGGCTTGGGGGTGGCTTTGGTGGGGGTGCCTCCCACCCACAGTCCTGGCCGCATGGGTGTGTGAGGGCCCCCCCTCCAGATTGGTGTCGGGGCAGAACCACACAGCTCAGGAGAAGCACAGGGAGCCAGGAAGGCCAGCGAGGGGCCCGCCGAGGCCGTGAGAGCAGCGCTGCCCTCCGGGCCACGGCACTTGACGAGCAGCGTTTCTTCTCCTCCTGCCGCCGCCTGTGGGTGGGCGCTGTTACTCTCAGTCCACAGACGGGGAAGCCGAGTGGCTTTAGCTGAGGCCTGCCAGCTGTGGTGTGTGTGGTGTCCCCCGACGCCCCGTGCTCCCCGCACTGGCCTGGCGCTGGAACTCTCTCCAGCCTGATCCTCAGGATGGCCTGAGCGCCTTGGGGACCACGGCTTGCTTATGGCCCAGCCCGAGGCCCGGCCTGTGGCTTGCACGCGGGGCGTGTCTGCATGTTGGGAAATACAGGCGAGGGGTTCGCGGGAGGGCCCTCTGTTCTCCCCAGTCCCCCCGTGAAGCCCTCTGCCCTCCCACAGACCCGCCCTCGCTGGAGCTTCCTCTCTGAGTCACAGCTTCGGTTCCTCCATTTTCCGCATCTTCCGTGACCCCCGCTCTCCATTCTGTCCCCCGTCCTCTGTATTCAAACCACAGTGCCTGTAATGCCATGATCATCCGACGTCTTCTCCTGGAACCGGCCAACCTGGCCCAGCTGGGCTCCCTAGCAGAACCCTGGGCCGGCTTGTGGGGTCTGGGGGCGGGCATCTTTCCGTTTTCCGCCCTTTATCTCCCGGGCAGATCGGCGCAGGCGCTTAGCTCATCCTCTGCCCCCGCGGTCACCCCCGCCCTCGGTTTGGGTTCAGCCTCCTCATTCGTCTTTCTTTTCTGTTCTTCTCTCTGTACTGGGGATATCTGCTCTTAATCACGAACCGCTTCAGATTTGTATTAATAGAAGCAAGTGGAGAAGATACAGTGGACAGGTGGTCCCCCTAATCCAGACTCAGAGGGACCCAGAGAGGACCTTCTAGGGGCGCTTATGTTCACCGGTCACTGGGACTCGAGACAGAAATCACTCACCCCTCGCTCCTGGCCTTTGGGACGAACCTCACACATTCAGGACCCAAGGAGAGGTTGGCGGTGCTGGTGGATTCCCACCCCCTCCCATCCGGGCAAGTCAGATTCTCTGCAAGCCTGGACCCTGGTTGTTGATAGCCTTCTCTGGGGTCTGAATTGTACCTGCAGCCTCCCAGCCAAGGGTCCCCAGGCTGAGCCCGGCTCTGAGCCTCACGTTTCCTTTCTGATTCTAAACCATGATCGAATTTTCTCTGAGCCTGTCTTCTCTCACACCCGGGGCTGCGTTGGTACATACTTCTGGCACATCCTGGAACCACTCTTGTCAGATGGCCCGATCCTTTGCAGGACGATGATTGAAATGTTTGTAAGTTTCCATCACCGCTGGGTGAGGTGGTTCTGAGGTGTCTAGGAGGGCCCTCTCCTGTGGGCCGCCCGTCCTCAGCAGCTCGCCCACGAGCACGCGGATGCAGCGGGCCGTGCTTGAGTTCTCAATCCGAAACCACACATGCCTTTGCTGTAGAGACATAAAGAAACCAAGAGGTTAACGGCCGGGTTAGTCCCCGCCGTGGGCCTCCTGCATGAATCAGAGCCGACTGGGGACCAGGAGTGACTCAGCGTGGCGGCTTTTTGTCTTCTGACTGTGCAAATAAACAGAGCAGGAAGGCCTGAATGGGGCGCCAGGAGCCCGGGGCAGGAGGCAGCACCCAGCTCCTGAGGGTCGGCCTGGGCAAGGGGACGAGCGGCCCAGGACGCCAGGACCCAGGCTGCGGCCAGGACCGCCTGGGATGTGTCAGGGGCGCCGGCCTGGGCTGCTCTGCAGAGACGCAGGGCCCGGGGCCCCCCTGCCTGGGTCCACCCGCCCCTGGGTGCCTCCGGCCTGGCCCGCTCGGGCCCAGATGGAGCACGGCTCCGTGCCGGGCTCCCCTGCCTGGGGGCCACCCACCCCTGGGTGCCTCCGGCCTGGCCTGCTCGGGCCCAGATGGAGCACGGCTCCGTGCCCTGCACCCCGCCCTTCAGAACTGCCTTCCGGCCTCCTCCCCTCGAGCAGGCCCTTCTCTGGACGCCTGTGCTCTAAGGGATGGGTCCATGGGGGTCAGAGGCCCCCAGGAGAGCAGCTGAGTGAGACCAGGCTTGGGGGTGGCTTTGGTGGGGGTGCCTCCCACCCACAGTCCTGGCCGCATGGGTGTGTGAGGGCCCCCCCTCCAGATTGGTGTCGGGGCAGAACCACACAGCTCAGGAGAAGCACAGGGAGCCAGGAAGGCCAGCGAGGGGCCCGCCGAGGCCGTGAGAGCAGCGCTGCCCTCCGGGCCACGGCACTTGACGAGCAGCGTTTCTTCTCCTCCTGCCGCCGCCTGTGGGTGGGCGCTGTTACTCTCAGTCCACAGACGGGGAAGCCGAGTGGCTTTAGCTGAGGCCTGCCAGCTGTGGTGTGTGTGGTGTCCCCCGACGCCCCGTGCTCCCCGCACTGGCCTGGCGCTGGAACTCTCTCCAGCCTGATCCTCAGGATGGCCTGAGCGCCTTGGGGACCACGGCTTGCTTATGGCCCAGCCCGAGGCCCGGCCTGTGGCTTGCACGCGGGGCGTGTCTGCATGTTGGGAAATACAGGCGAGGGGTTCGCGGGAGGGCCCTCTGTCTCCCACCGAGCGCACAAAGAAAACACGCTGCGTCTGTGACACAAAAGTGCATGTTCCGTGCAACAGGATAAAGTGCTGGTGATGTGCAGTTCCCCGGCTGCTGGGTGGGGCCTTGGGCTTGTGGACGACAGAGCGTCGGCCTCATGCCTCCTAGGAGCCGGTGATGGTTTGCGGGGGTGGGGGCGGGCAGTGACGTTGGAGGGGACACAGCTCCTGAGCCGCTCTCTGTGGAAGGGGAGGGACAGAGAGCTGCCACAGTGCGTCCTAACGGGGTTGGGGCGCGGGTGATGTGGGGAAGACACACATTCTGATCTGGGGGGCGAGTGGTGATTTTTGATGATATGCGGAAGACACACATCCAGATGTAGGGGTGGGTGATTGGTGGATTTTGGGTGTGACTGGTGACTTTCGAGAATTGAAATGCTCTACACTGTGTGATATCTCCTCTGACCTCAATGCACTGTCTCTCGCACACACACACACTCACCAGGCTCTCTACAGTGGCTTTGAGGGTCAGGGCACGCCGCGGAGAGCCCAGTCCGGCTCCTGGAGTGGGGCGGCTGCAATAGGAGGGAGGTGAGTCTGGGTAGCCATGGAGAAGACAGAAGACGCATTTGCTGCGGAGGCTGCAGGACGCCCTGTGTGCCTAGGTGCACGGGGTGGGCACTGGGCAAGCCACCAGCAAACATCCTCCAGAGACAGAGGCCAGGGCCGACAGACTGGCTGCCAGGCGTGGGCTCCGGGTCATCCTGCCGCACCTGGGATGTGCCTCGAACCCAGGGCTGAAACGCAGTAGCATCCTCACCAGAAAGAAGCTGATGAGCAGGCTGGGCGGCCAGGGGTGGGGTGGCACCCCCGCCTCCGAGGTCTCTAGGTGCATTCCCAAGGGCCTGGGTGATGTGGGAAGGAGGGCCCGTGGGACCCAGAAGGTGGGGTGTGCCAGGTGGCTGCCAGAAGGAGGAGGAGCCAGAGATGAGGCCCTGCCCTGCAGGGCTGAGACAGGAGGAGGGCTCGCTTCCGCCTGAGTGAGGCTCTTCACGTGGAATGAGAGGATGGCTGAAAGAAGGAGCGGAGGTGGCGGAAGCCCGGGGCAGCAGCTGGCACCCCTGGACCACCTCCCTGACAAGCACGCACCGGCACAGCACGGCGGGGACTGTGTCCCTGAGACGCAAGCCCAGGTGCCGGGGCACCAGCCCGAGGCTCCCGGGGGACTCAGGGGCCCGGGCATCGACTGGCACATCGTCCTGTTTAGAGTGGGACTCAGTGGAGCTGAGAGCTGGTGGGCTCCAAACCCCCAAACTGCCATCTGCCTAGAGCTGACCCCTCACCCCAGCACACCCTGGGCAAAGCTCCAGTCCAGTGGGTTTGGGGCAGAGATGACGCTGCAGGTCTCAGCCAGGGGAGGGGAGGGGCCGAGTCACTCCATTCTGCCATCTCCAGCTGGCCCACGGGAGCCCCTGGCGGGTCCCCCCAGGACATAAGGTGCTGTCCTCTGGGGTGGGCTGGGGCTTGATCTGCGAGGTGAGCCGTGTTCTGAGCTGGCTGAGTCTCAGGGCCCCAGGCCCCCACGCCATCCTCTGTTGCTCACATCTGCAGATGTGGCTAGCCGGGCTCAGCGTGGATGGGACACAGGCTTGGCGAGCCCCTGCCTGCCCGGTCCTGCACCCACCAGTTCCCATGACAGTCCAGCCTCTGGGCGGGTGGTGGGGAGCGGGAGACGTGGGGACGAAAAAGGATCAGAGGTGGTGGTTCAGCACAGCCACGGCGGGACGCCCCGCACCCTGGTCTCTGCCCACTCTGACGCTGGTGATGGGGGTACCGTGCAGTCAGGCGGGGCGGGGGGGCGGGTGGACCATGCTGACCGTGGGCAGTCAGATGGCATGGAGTGGGGAATGCAGATGCCTGAAGGTTGAGCTGTTTCCTGCAGAGGCCAGGGAGGACTCCACAGAGAAGTGGCTAGGCAGGCACGGCTCAAGGAGGAGGGGGCATCATGGGCTCGAGGGCACAGGACGGAAGCCAGGCAAGTGCGCGAGGAGCTCTCTGGAGGAAGGGAGTTCGTGAGAAGCGCTGGCACCGGCTGCTGTTGCCGCGGCTTGTTTACCCTGTGGAGACGGAATCTTCTCCTTCCAAAAAGAACAATCTGGGCTCTGGCAGTAAAACTTTCAGGAGACAGGCAAGGCAGGCAAAAATAGGCCGATGGGCCTCCATCCACTGGAAGGACTTCTGTGCATGACAGGACTCAACAAACAGAGTGAAAAGGGAGCTACAGATGGGAGATGATGTGCCAATCGTGTGTTTGAGAAAATGCGTGCAAGACCAGGATACGTGCAGGACTTCTGACCTAACAGCAACGATTGAGATCCGATTTAAAAATGGGTAAAATACCTGAATAGACGTTTCTCCAAAGCTGATACACGGGGACTCCCCTGGAGGTCCAGTGGCTAAAACTTCACCTTCCAATGCAGGGTGTGCGGGTTTGACCCCTGATGGGGGAGCCAAGCTCTCACATGCCTCAGGGTCAAAAAAAAAAAAAAAATCATAAAACAGAAGTAATGTTGTAGCAAACTCAATAAAGACTTTAAAAACTGTCTGCATCAAAAGACATAAAAAAGTAGAACTGAAAAAGACGATATACAAATAGCTGAGAAGTACAGGAAAAGATACTCAACGTTGCTCGTCACGAGAGAGATGTAAATTAAACCCACGGCAAGATGCCGCCTCACACCTGTTACGGTGCCTGCTTCCGTGAAGCAGGGAAGCAGCAAGCGCTGGCGAGGCTGTGGGGAAGCGTGCCCTGTTGGCGGCACGGACGACGGTGCAGTGGCTGTGACACGGAGGTTCTTCAGAAGCTTGCAGGACGGCCATGCGATCCTGCAGCTCCTTTTCTGAGTAAACCCCCCGAAAGGACAATGAAGCGGCAGGGGCCACCTGAGTATTCGCTGAGGGCTGAATGGATGAGCAAAGCGGAGTTTATCCCTTGGGTGGAATGTCGCTCAGCCTTGCGAGGGGAGGACCTGCTGACACAGGCTCCGCTGTGGATGGCCTTTGAGAATCTTAGGCCAGGAGAAATGAGCCAGATGCAAAAAGACAAATACCGTGCGATTCTGCTTGTGTGAGGTCTCCGGCACGGTCAGAATCCTAGAGGCAGACGCTGGGCAGAGGAGGAAATAGGAGAGGTGCTGCCTCACGGGTACAAAGCTTCAGGGTTCAAGATGAGAAAGTTCTAGAGGTTGGTTGCACAACTGCGTGATATTTAAATGCTACTGAGCTATACACCTGAAATGCTAAAGATGGTAAAAGCTTTAGGCTACATTTTCCCCACATTTATTAAAACATTTAAGGATAGTGTACAGTATGTTTGTTAGTTTCAGGTATAGAGCATAGATTCAATTATACACATACACGTGTGTGTGTGTGTGTGTAATCTATTGGAAAGGAAATGGCAACCCACTCCAATATTCTTGACTGGGAAATCACATGGACAGAGGACCCTGACTGGCTGCAATCCATGCAGTAACAAAAGAGTTGGACCCAAGTTAGTGACTAAATAGCAGTCTATAACAGTCTATATTCACATATAAAGCTGAACCACTGTGTCGTATGCCCAAGCTAGCAAGATACTGTAGATACACACACACATATATCCTTGGAGTATGCATTCATATATCCTTGGAGCTGAAGCTGATGTGAAGAGCCCACTCAGTGGAAAAAGACCCTGATGCTGGGAAAGATTGAAGGCAAAAGGAGAAGAGGGAGGCAGAGGATGAGATGGTTGGATGGCATCAGTGACTTGATGGACATGAGTTTGAGCAAGCCCCAGGAGATGGTGGAGGACAGGGGAGCCTGGAGTGCTGCGGTCCATGGGGTCGCAGAGTCGGAGATGACTTAGTGAGTGAACAACACCAATATATCCTTCAGAGCTTCTTCCCTTATAAGTGATTGTAAAACGCTGAGTATAATTCTCTGTGCCACACAGTAGGTGCTTGTTGGTTTCCTGTTTTATATATGGTAATGTGTAATGGTGTGCATTTTTCATTACAAGCTAAAGAAAGACTTTCAGGAAGAGGAACAGATCCTGGGTGCTGGGACGTGCCTGGGGGCAGGCGGCCTCGCCGAGGCGGTGGGTGCGTTGGGCCCAGCAGGTGCCGGTTCGCCTTCCTGCAGGTGAGGGCATGGGGTCTGGGACATGCGGCACGGAGCACACGCTCTTGGGCTAGTTCAGAGGTGCTGGCGTTCGGAGCCCTGTTTCCACGCCGTGCACATGTTTATTGAGCCCTGGCTGTTCGGAGACTAAAGGTGATCGTGATCGAGTTTCTCCTGTGGAGGACCCCCCACCCAGTTGGGAAGACAGACGTGCAAGCCCCCACTTGTGATGCTGGGCATCAGCGTGGTGTGAGAGTGGTTTGCAAACAAGGAAGCAGTGGGTCCGTCTCCTGGGAAGGCCAGACGGAGGTGTGGCACTCTGTAGACTTGGCCCTCCATTGGGGCAGAAACTGGTTGAGCTCTGTCTGTGTGCTGAGCTCCTACTAGAGGCTGGGATTCAGGGCAGAGGAAGGCGGTTTCCGACTCCACGGAGCTTGGCCTGATTGGCCGGGGGCAGCAGGCAGGGCACACACAGAAGACTTCAAGTCGTTGTTGGGTGCTGTGCAGGACGGCAGAGCTGGGGGCGCAGGGAGTGGGGACAGGAGGCTGGCGTCACCCTGGCCGCTCGTGAGCAGGCAGGACACACACCAGGAGACTTCAAGTCATTGTCGGGGGTGCTGTGCAGGACAGCAGACCTGGGGGCGCAGGGAGGGGGGACAGGAGGCTGGCGTCACCCTGGCCGCTCGTGGCTTCTCTGAAGAGGCAGCTTGAGCAGAGGGTTGCCCAGAGTGAGGGGGTCTTGCCAAGGTCGAGGGTTAGCAGAGCTGAGCAGAGTTGCCGGAGGGGCCCGGGTGCAGGGGACAGCAGGCATGGGGTGTGAGCATCCAGGGTGTGGGGTGCACGTGGGGGTGGGGTGGTCTGCAGAGCCGGCTGGAATCCACACCTGCACGTTCCCCCATCAGCCATGTGCTACCAAGTCCCCCCCGCAACCCCGCCTCCCGGGAGGACAGAAGCCCAACTCTACCCAGAGTCCCATTTGTCTTTGAAAGACTTGATAAGTGAGCCTGTAAGGAATGTTCTGGAACGTCTCAGTGCCAAAAGCAAAATAATGAAATGTGTTTTTTCACATCTCGCTCGGATGAGCCTGGAAACCTAGGCTTCTCCGGTCTACGGTCCCTGTCCCCAAACCTGCCTGAAAACGGGGATGCTGCGTCACCCCAAAGCTGGGCTGTAGTTTGCTCTAAACTTGCTGATAATCATTGGCCGTTTTCCATCAGGCTGAGACGTGATCTGTGTCTTGGAGGACTTAGGAGCCCTTCTGGGAGACGAGGGGGCTGGGCAGGCTGGTGAGGGGTGGGCACCATCTTCCCAGAAGACGGGTTTCCTGTGGCATGGCAGGCCGAGATGGCAACCTGGCTGGGACGAAGGCGGTTAGCGGCCTCCGTTGTTCAAGGGAAGCAAGGATGTGGGGACACGGCTGTCTGCAGGCCCTTGGACTCCTCCTGCGTTACTGAGCCCAGTAGAATGGAAACCTCATTTGCTCAAAGCTCCCGCCTTTCCTCTTGTGGTTATCTTAATTGCAAGCACAGTGTTCCTCTTCAGTCCCATGTTACTGCGGCTTAAAGTGTCCAATTTAGTTATTTAATGTTCGCCTTTTGCAAAAGAATGGAAAAAATGTTAGGATACAGCCCAACAAGACATTGCAATGTCCCTCGCCTCCAAACAGAAGGCTGAACTTTTGCAATGATTTGTGTCCTGGTTGGACCCCGGCCCACTGACTTTCTCCCTGGTGGATGCCAGTCTCCACCAACTGCCACCACGGCCCATTTCCCACTGCCTCAAGGTAGTTTGCTAAAAAAAATATTTCTTTCTGGCCCTTTGCTCCTCTCCTGGAGCACCGGCAGGGGCTGCCTCCCTGGCAAGGTCAAGGTGGGCATCGTTTGGATGCTTGCTGTGATCAGGTAGAGAGGTATCTGCCCTGGGCTCCCGTGCACCTGAGCCGTCCAAGTGCAGGGGCACGTGCCCCTCTGTCACTGAGACGTGCTCCCTCTCTCTGCCACACCGGGCCCCTCCCTGCGGAGAGCCTGTGCTCATGTAAACTCTGCCTGTGACTTGGTGCCGAATGAGTGAAAGCGCAGAAATGAGTGAAGGATGGCAGGGCGTCCACAACCTCACATGATCTCCTGTCTTACAACCAGAGGACTCGGGAAACAACGCCGAGCTCTCCCTGGCTTTCCCGCCTCTTCCATGGCTTGATTCAAGCGGGCAGACCCCAGCCGCGGACAGGGGACATCTGCAAGCTTGTGAAAGCGCAGAAATGAGTGAAGGATGGCAGGGCGTCCACAACCTCACATGATCTCCTGTCTTACAACCAGAGGACTCGGGAAACAACGCCGAGCTCTCCCTGGCTTTCCCGCCTCTTCCATGGCTTGATTCAAGCGGGCAGACCCCAGCCACGGACAGGGGACATCTGCAAGCTGTCACGGTCTCGGCCACAGTGGAGCCAGCTCTGTGTCTTCCTTCTGGGACGGGACATGGTGGACACTTGGCCTTTCAAGGAGCCCTGGTGACAGATGAGAGGGAAGGTCCAGTTGCAGGGCTTAGCCGAGGCTCAGAAGGCCACTTCCCAGACTCCTTCAGCGGTGCAGCCCCCTGGGACAGACTCCAACAGCCTCCTCCCTGGAGGGGAGAACCAACAGACTCAAAAGACCAAAGAAGAGCAATGAAAAGTTTGTGTGATGGCAGCCAAGCCTTCCAACCCAGGGTGCAGCCTGGGTGCTCTATTTTTGCGCGGCTGGCATTTGTTACTTGTTAGGAAATTGAAGAATTACACATCACCTTGAGATGGGGACTGGCTTGCAGTGAGCTGGACGTTTAGGAATAGAGGGGCGCCAAGAAAATGCTGTGAACTTGAGCTTCCTGACCTGGGTCACGGGAGGGCCGTAAATCAGCCGGACCAATTCCCGTGGTGACTCCCTCGGCCCGCTTTCTGGGGGTCATGGGTGTCTGCACATTTCTACCCTGTCCCCAAGCACCAAACAATAAATAAACAGATGCAAACGTCACCTCGCAGATCTTTGGCAAAGACCCCTGGAATCGCAAAGCTCCGTCCCAAGTGCACATTTGCTTCAGAAGATTCTGATGCAATAGAGAAAAGGCAGGAAAAAGATAAGGGGATCCATCTCTCGCGGGGCTGCCCTGTCTGGCAAGGCTGGAGGGAGGCGCCAGGATGGCAGGAGGCAGGGGGCTCCCGAGGCCCACAGACCAGGGCTCAAGTCCAAAATTACTCATTGCCTGTGGCGAGGGGGCCGGCAGAACTTAGCCCCAGCAGCCCGGCCCACCTCGGCGCTCTGGGTGACTGAGATGACTGGGGGTCCCTCCGGAGACGCAGCAGCCGCTGAGCCCTCACTAGAGGGGAGCTGAGGGTCAAAGTGGACATACAGGCAGCTCTGCACTGGGACCAGGTGGCTCTGAGCGGCTCTTACCTTCCTCCTAAAGAATTTCAAAACTGGGAGGAGCAGAGCCTGGGAAGAGAATGGCTGTCAGCTGTTTCATGAAGAGCCTCCGGAGACGTCAGGCTCCAGGTGAGCTCTGTCCAGGTGACTCCTTCCACTCTGAAGCATCCTTCGGACAGGAAGTGGGCACCCCAGCATACCCACTTCCCCTGGGGACTGAGGAAGAGTCCCCCTAGGGGACCACCTCCTCCACCCAGAAACTAGTTAAAATGAAAAAGCATCTCAGTGTTTGTCATATCTATGATCGAAAACCTGCAGGAGATTTAAAAAACAAACAGACCCACCTCCTTTCAGATTACGTACCATATAAAGTATAGGAAAAATAAATTCAGCAGTATTTCCAAAGATTAGGGCGGTCTCATTGGAAACCTGGAAGGAGGCTTCATTTATGGACTAGAAGGCCAGTTGAACCTCTGGGTCTCTTGGCCAGGTTTTGGGGCTTCCCCCGTGGCTCAGCGGTAAAACAATCCACTTGCAATGCAGGAGACATGGGCTCGATCCCCGGGTCAGGAAGGTCCCTTGGAGGAAGAAATGGCAGCTCACTCCAGTATTCTTGCCAGGAAAATCCCATAGGCAGAAGAGCTGGCAGGCTACAGTCCGTGGGTCGCATTCAGACCGGAACTGAGCATGCACGCACGCCGGGTTCTGGACATCCTGTCAATATGTGTCAGAAGCACTGCATTGTACCTGCTTCGCCCCCGAGTCACGCCTCCCAGCCCACCCATAGTCAAAAAGGGAAATAAATATAATCATCTCAATAGATGCTGAAGATGCATCTGGGAAAATGTTATGCATTTCTGATATTAAAATCTCTTTTTCTGGTATGTCAAGTCTCCAGAAGCTACAGTAAGATTCGTCCTCAGCCTCATCAAGCGTACCTATTCCAGAAGCTGTTGTGGCCGTCACTTCCTTGGCATGAAGGTCAAGAGCGTCCTCAGCAGCTTCATCGCAACACTGCCTGTGAGACAGGAAAAAGAAATAGAGACAGGACTGTGGGAAACTGGAACAGCAACAGAGTTACTATTCCGAGAAGACACAGTTATCTACCTGGGACCTTGCCCTGCCCCTCAGCCCCCAGCAGCAAAAAAAGAAACCAGTTCAGAACCCTTAGAACCAACCAACCAAACATTTAGAATGGAGGCCAGTTACTAAGGGAAAATAAATGTTAAGAATGTCCTCATACACACTAGGGATAAACAATCAGATTATATAATGAAACAAAAAGATTCCATTCAGAGAAACAAGAACTAGATAATACTGCCCATATCCTTAATGAGGAAAGTGAGGACTTTTTTGACAAGAATTGAGAAATTTTCTGTGTGTGCCTTCACGGTGAGAACCACGACTGTGCTGCGTCTGTTTATTGCATTTTTTTTTTTAAACTCTTGGTACTTAACATGGGCTTCCCTGGTGGCTCGGCTCAGCAATAAAGAATCTGCCTGCAATGCAGGAGACCCAGGAGACATAGATTCGATCCCTGGCCTGAGGAGATCCTCTGGAGGAGGAAATGACAACCCACTCCAGTATCCCTGCCTGGAGAATCCCATGGAGAGAGGAGCCTGGAGGGCTGCAGACCATGGGGTTTCAAAGAGTGGGGTGCAGCTGAGCACAGCACCCCGCCAGCTTTAACACGCGTGCGTAGAGTTTTCTCTCCACACCCGTTCTGATGGATCAGTGGCTCTGTGCTAGCCCTTTCCCAGTTCTTTCTTTCTCTCTCTTTCTTTTGTGCTATATGTAGATTATGCCTTGATACGGCACATCTCTTAGCTGGGGAATCCAACGCAATATTTTTTTGAATGAGAAGCTCCACTTAGTGTGAAGCTGTTTGGAAACACATACGATAGTGAAGGTGCCTTTTCTTTCCCAATGTAATTAGTATTTTTAATATAATTTTTAATGCAAGAAAGCTGTTGTCAGGGAAACACAGAAGATGAAGGCGGCACACACAGCCAGGAGATTGTTGACGGGGGAGAGTGTGGGGGACGGGCTGGTGTGGCCCGGGCTGGGGTCTCCGAGAGAGCCCTGGGCTGGAATCACAGGAGGGGTTGAAGACCAGAAGGAAATGGCGTGAAGCCGAGCCCTAGGGAAAGCGCAGAGGCACCCCAGTATCTGTGCAGGCAGAGGGGCCACTATTCAGAGTGTGATTCCAGAAAGGCAGGGCTTGCCAGGTCTCTGTAGAAACAGCCAATGGGGTTGTCCAGAGCCAGATTCTCTGCCAGTGAGCACGGCCCCCAGCTCTAGGCGAGCATGCTCCCCAGCTGCACCCCACCTCGTACTCAAGCCGGCGGCTCAGCAGTGAAGGCCTGGGCGTCTGCAGGACGCAGGCCCCACAGCCGGCCTTTATCAGGCTGCATCTGGAACCCGGGCGCCAGCCCAGTCGTGCGTTCGGATTCGCAGTGTGGGGGGTCTGTGCTTTCAGCTGGAAAGCCCACGCGCCCACCCCTGGAGGAGCCCCTTTTCTTCTGCACGCTTCATTAAATGTTAGTGTGGAGGCCGCAGCGAGCATTTGTCGATGACACATACCCAGTGAGGGCATGTCATCGCTGGAAGGACTGGGACACCCAGGATAAGCCCGAGGCCACACTGTGAAAAGAATTCTGGCTGTGTAATACCAGGGCGCTGGGTGCCCTGCATGGAAGGCAGGAGGGGGCCGCTGTTGTGGGTGCACTTGCTGAGACGTGCGCCCGCTGGGGCTGTGCGTCTTGCCGGGAATCGAGCATCTTAGGGAGGCACGGGGCTGGTGTGCCCACGATGAGGTCCAGCGGCAGGGCTGCTCTGGGCTGAGGCAAGGCTGTGGCGGGGGGAGGAAAGAAATGGATGCCCTGTCCATAGGATGACTGTCCTTGCCCATCCTCCCGGGCCACCCTGGTTCAGCCCTGGTCAGTGACAGTGCCTGTCACTCTGAGGAGTGTCTCAGTTTAGCTGATGTGCCCTGTGGTCCTCCTGTCAGTGAGTGCATGTGCACACACACGTGCACACACACACACGCACGTGCACACACACACATACACACACACACAAATGGGCACAGACACAGATTCACGCACACACACCAACGCACACATGCACAAACGTGCACACGCACACGCACACGCACAGCGTCAGGGTGCCCCTAGATCCTGTCTCTTATACACATCTAGATGTGTATAAGAGACAGCCCCCACCTCGTGATAGCAGGGACCTTGCGTCAAGCCCGGTGTTAGCAAGACCCCATCCTGGGCTGTGCTCATCACAGCCGCACTGACCGAGTCCCTGGTCAGGCTGCCCTGGTGGGAAGCCTGCTGGACACGTGGAGGGAGGGCTGGGCTGGGGTCAGGAAGGGCTCCCAGAAGAGAGGGCACTCCACTCCCAGGAGGGGGAGCAGAGACCCGTCACCTTCTTTCACGGGGCTCGTGTTGCAGTCGTCTGCTCAAGACAGTGCGGGTCTCCACGTGGAAGGTCAAGGTGGGGCGAGGGGCGGCGACCAGGTGGGGAGTGACTGGAGGCCCGGGGAGAGGGAAGCCCCCAGGCAGAGTGTGTGCCCTGTGGGCAGAGAAGGACCTCGGCAGAGTCTGGGGCAGCCGATGCCTTAGGGCGGGGGCAGCAATGGGGCATTGCTATCACTTGTTACCACGGCTGAGTGAGCAGCGAGTGCTCGCCCTCCAGCCGCTGAGCCCGGAGCATGCACATCCCCCAGCGGGGGTCGGGGGTCCAGAGGGCGGTCAGCACCCCTGCCTCTCTGCTCCTCACTCATCCATGCCCTCACTCACCAGTGCCCACAGCCCGCCTCTGTCGCTGGGAGGATTCCCGGGATCCTACCTGGGCTGGGCTGGGAGGACGTGCCCACCTGGCGCAGGGCTGCTGCCCGGAGCTGGGCTGGGCTCGCCTCCCTGGGCGCGAGCTGCGGTCCCCAGTGCGCTCAGCTCCCTGCAGCAAGCGCCTCCTGTGCGCCACCTGTGCCTGCAGTTCCGCGCAGACCCGGCGGGGTCCTGCGTCCGCGTGCTTTCCGGGGGCTGCTCAGCCTTCGATGGCGACGCTGGGCATCACAGAGCTGGAGGAGGGGACAGTGCCCACCCGAGCAGAGCTGGGCTTCCTGTCCATGTGCACCACCAGCCCCACTCCAACCCGTGAATCAGTAACCTGTCTCTCTCTCTCTCATACACACACACTCTCATACACATGCACACACACACACAGAGACACACACACACTCTCATACACATACACACACACTCTCATACACACACACTCATACAGACACACACAGACTCTCATACACTCACACACACACACTCACACAGACACACACTCTCATACACTTACACACACACACACTCATACACACAGACACACATACTCTCATACATACACACGCTTACACACACATATACACACACTCTCATACACAAACACACACACTCATACACTTAGACACACACACATGCTCACACAGACACACACACACACACTCATACACACACACACACTCATACACACACATATGCTCACACAGACACACTTTCTCTCATACACATACACATGCACACACGCATACACTCTCATACACACAGACATGCTCACACAGACACATACACACATTCACACATAGACACACACTCACACAGGCACACACAGAGACACAGATACACACTCATATATACACAGAGACACTGTTACACACTCATACACACACAGATACACACAGTTCTCTCTCATACACACAATTGTACTTTTACACACACACACACGCTCATACACACATGCTCACACAGACACACACAGACACATGCTCACACAGACACACTCTTTCTCATACACACACACAGACTCTCTCATACACACTCATGCACTCACACAGACACACTCTCTCATACACACAGATACACACACACTCTTTCATACACACACACAGAGACACACACATACACTCTCTCACACTTACACACACACACTCTCTCTCATATATACACACACACAGTCTCTCTCTCTCACACACACACACACAGACCCACACTGTCTGCTCACGAGCACACAGGGTGAGGATTCAGGTTCAGGCGCCTCTGGCCTTGACCCCTGTCCGCACCGGGCCCCTCCCCTCTTCCTCTGAGGGCTCTCTCCTGCCGCCCTAGCAGCAGCCTGGGCCCCGCGAGCCCCGGGCGCTGAGCGGGACACACCCCTGCTGCGAGCTCTCCTGGGAGCCCAGGGCTCCTTGGCACCAGCGCCGCCGTCCGCCTGCACTGACTGACCTTCTCCGAACTGCCGGAACCTGAAATCAGATAACGGCTGGAAAACAGATCAGGACGTTTTTCCACTTTTGTGCCGTGGCCCAAACAGAAACGCAGAAGCCCCGAGGTCCTCCCTGTGCCAGTGTGCCCGGCCTCAGAAAACAGACAGCGCTCAGAAGCATGTGCAAATTTCATCTGGCTGAACGTTGACTCACGTTATTATGATTTCAGAGCTTCTTAGGCCGACTCTGATTGGCCTTCGGGGCGGCAGCCCCCAGGACCCCAGCTCAGCTCTCTCGCTGCTCCAGCCCCTCGGCCAGGGAGTCAATGACCTGTAAAAGCACTTAAGTTCAGGACGAGAACTCCTCGGGAGGAGCACATTTGTGTGTAGCTCATGGGTTCACTTGGTTTTGTGTGAGGAAGCTTTTGGGGAGCGAGTCTGTTTGAATCACTGAGAAGCGATAACTCAGTTTTAAGGGTTTTGCGAGGACAGAGTTTCTTTTAGCAAGCAGAATATGCTTCCTGAGGAGCCCTTCAGAAACTGGGGTGCTGGGGACAGTTCCAGCTGCCGAGAGCCAGGGCAGGTGACGGCCAGGGGACAGGTACACCGGTCCCGGGGTGCGCCCAGGGAGATTTGTGTCCAGGGGGCTTGGGGTTCAACAGCAGAGCCTCTTGTGATGGGCCAAGGGCATCGTCCAGTGTGGCCCAAGTCTCAGAACCTGAGATAGTTGGAGCTGCCCCCAGGTGCGGGAGTCTGCCCTGTCCTCAGACCCCGAGCCCAAGGGTGTTCAGACAGGGCTGGACAGCGTGGCCCCTGGGGACTTAGCCCAGGGGAGGTCTGGGGCGAGTGGACGTGAATGTCTCTTTGATGATTCTTTCCTTCGAGCATCTAGTTTTCTGCTAATTCGAGAGACCTCGGGTCCCTGAGGCTCCATTTTCTGCCTCTGGTGCCTGCTGTCCCTTGGAGGAGAGCGTGGCGTTGCTGAGAATCCTGCTTTATTGTGAGGATGGAGCTGGGGGCTGCTTCCTCTACCCCTGAAGTCGCCCTGTGCCTGTCCGTCCTCGCCCAGAAGCGGGGGAGCTGTGAGCACAGGTGGGGGAGCACGGACGGTGACCACGTCCCTCTTCTTGAATTCTCTGTGATTTAAATCCGCCTCCCGCTCCCTCCTGCAGCGGCATGTACCTGAGGGGCCGGGCTGGCTCTCCTGAGTTAAACAGGAGAAATAAGGAGAGAAAAAACAGGAGCCAAGGGGGAGGATGGAGACAGGGCGGAGTGAGGCCGGCCCATCATCACCGCACACCCGCCTTCCGTTCCAACAGAAAGAAAAGGCCGGGGTTTTGAAGACAGAGCGGGGAAGCCGTTCAGCACTGCAGCAGAAGAGTTTTCTAGAGGCCTGGCCAGGGAGGGGCTCTGATGCAAGGAGGGAGAGGGGTCAGCGGCACCCCAGCGCCTGGGGCCCCCAGAGGAGGGCCGGGGTGGAGGGCACGCGCTCTCGGGAGTGGATGGCTGAGGACTGCATGTGGCTGGTCTCCCGGCTGTGAGGTGGACGGAACCAGCTTTTCTCTTCTCATGCATCTGCGAAGCGTCAGGAAGCGATGGCTGATAAGGGCCGCTCCACAAAGCCAGGGCCGTGGGCGGCACGTCTGGCTTCAGTCCATCTGGACCCACAGCTTCAACTGCTCCTGGCCTCCCTGACCCTGCAGTGTTTATCTGGGTTCCTTCTAGCCTCTTGCTTCCCTTCAGAAATCTGCTGTTTAAACCAGCCTCCTCCTTAAGAAGGGGGTGTGTGTGTGCTTTCAGCGCTGAGCATCTTCCGGAAAAATTGAGGATTCCACAGCTCTAACCAGGTCTTCAAACAGGTTTATCAAATGCTACCTGGGCCCCCGGGGCTTCCCTCCTGGCTCAGAGGTGAAAAATCTACCTGCCAGTGCTGGAGACACAGATTCGATCCCTGGGTTGGGAAGATTCCCCTGGAGAAAGGAATGGCAACCCGCTCCAGTATTCCTTGCCTGGAGAATTCCACAGACAGAGGAGCCTGGAGGGCTACAGTTCACGGGGTCACAAAGAATTGAACATGACTTAGGGACTAAACAGTGACAAGCTGTGCCCCCCCCGGGGACAGGGAGTGAGCTCTCACATCTCCCTTGAGATTCTCAAAAATCAGCAGAACCCCGGGGCCCTGGAGACCTCAAGCCAGGTGCCCGCTTCCACCCGGGAGACGTGAGGTCCAGCCTAGGGATGAGCCGTGACCGAGGTCATCAGATGGCCGGTGGTGAAGGAGGGGTGGGAGGGCTCAGCCGATGGAAGCTTCCTCTGTGAAGCTGCCTGATCCCTGAGGGGAGCCCCAGCCCCAAGGCTCTGAAGCTCCTCCTGGAGTGGGCTGCCCCCGCCTTTTACAGATGATGGCTGAGATGGAGGGCTCAGGGTCAGGCAGACTCAGTTCTGTGTCGGCAGAGTTGGGCCAACTGGGGCCTCCCCGCGGGGCTGGGGTGTCGGGGTAGGAAGCTGCAGGTGGGGGGGTGGGGATGTGCTCCCTGCAGCCAGCTCCCAGGGGCCTGCGCTGAGCACTCGGCTTCCCTCCCCACATCCGCCTCCCCTGAGCGGGGCAGATAAAGGGGCAGAGGGTCTGTGGTGTCATCCACTGAGTTTCCCCCATGAAAAAGGACACGGCGGCCCAGGGTACATGTGCAGCTGCACCCCTGAGACGCTCGGAGTGGTTTGGGGCGGCTTCTCCTGCCTCCAGGGCCTAGAGCCTCACAGACGGGGAGATGGGGTGGTGGCGGGCAGCTGAGCCGTCTCCTTCTCGGAGCCCTCGAGGTCTGGTCCTCAGCGCCCCCGCCTCACTCCCTGGCTGTCTGCAGGGCTGGCAGGTCGCCCCCTCTGTACGTGGTGTCCACTCGCCGCCCTGAGCGTCAGTGGCCCACGGGGCACCCTGCCAAGGCCCTGACACCTGCTGCCTGGTGTGGCCAGATCTGTTTCATCCGGGCAAAGCGACAGAAGGTGAAAGCTGAGCTTCCTTTGCACAGTTGACCAAGGGATGGATTCAGGCGGGAGGTTTATTGATGACTCTCCCCCCATGGCTGTGTGGCGCCCTCGGGGTCCACCGTGTCAGCCCCCAGCCCGGCAGGGAGGTCAGGGTCTGGGGGCGGTGCCTCCCGGCTGCCCCGTACGTCAGTGCCAGGCAGCAGGTGAGGTTCTGTTTGAAGAGCTTGAGGGTGGTGAGGAGACTTCACCACAGAGATCTCAGGGAACCCTGCAGACCAGGTCATCAGTGCCCTCTGTGGCCCTGGCGCGGCGGAGGGAATGATGCTGGATGCTGTAGGATCGCTTCCTGAGGAAACCAAGGTGATTTTACATTTTCTAAGCATGGTTGTGATCTTCACCGTCTGAACTTCAGTTCAGTCGCTCAGTCATGTCCGACTCTTTGCAACCCCATGAATCGCAGGACGCCATCCCTGTCCATCACCAACTCCCGGAGTTCACTCAGACTCACGTCCATCAAGTCCGTGATGCCATCCAGCCATCTCATCCTCAGTCGTCCCCTTCTCCTCCTGCCCCCAATTCCTCCCAGCATCAGAGTCTTTTCCAATGAGTCAACTCTTTGCATGAGGTGGCCAAAGTACCAGAGTTTTAGCTTTAGCATCATTCCTTCCAAAGAAATCCCAGGGTTGATCTCCTTCAGAATGGACTGGTTGAATCTCCTTGTAGTCGAAGGGACTCTCAAGGGTCTTCTCCAACACCACAGTTCAAAAGCATCAATTCTTCGGTGCTCAGCTTTCTTTATGGTCCAACTCTCTCATCCATACATGACCACTGGAAAAAGCATAGCCTTGACTAGACGGAGCTTGATTTGGACGTCTTATTGGGAAAACCACTAGCTTTTGTAAATCCCCACTGAGACAGTCACTGTGTCGTGAGTTTTATTCTAAAGGCCAACAGAACAGCCGCATGCTTCCCACCCGCCTAGAGCCCCTTCCGGGACCTGAGTCCCCAGCTGCTAGTGAAATGACATTAACCTCTGAAGCCCTGTAAAGATCCCAGGTCACTGGGATCTTAGTGTTACTTTACTTAGTGTTAATTCTGTCCTCAACTCAGTGATTAAAATTCTTGAAACAGGCTGAACTGTATTGG
>SJYT01078934.1:65707-153385 GCA_006410635.1 Cephalophus harveyi
GGCGGGGGGGCGGGGAGGAACTGGCCTCCTTCCACATCCTTTTGGTTCACTGAAAAGCTCTCACTCATGGCTTCTCTAGTCCAGGGTGCCCCTAGATCAGGTATGAGAGAGAGCCCGAGTTCCCGCCCAGAATATGCCCTAAGGTTCCCGGGCCTTTGAAGCCAGATGGGCGCGGTGTGCATGGCTACCCCTCATCCAGCCCCGACTTCCCCTCACTCAGAAGGTCGGAGAGCTGGTTTTCAGGTTGTTTTCTGGAGCCAGGGGGATGTTGGGTGTGTGTGCGGCGCCCAGGCTGCCGTTCTGTGCAGGGCTCTGGGAGGTCCCCCTGAGCTGAATGGGGCTAGCGAGCAGGGGAGGTGGGGGAGTCGAAAGTCGGGTCAGTGGGATCTCTGTCTCCAGCACAGAGAAGCTTCACCGTGAAGGACATCCCGAGTGAGCCGCCCAGCTACACCTCCTGGTCGGGATGGGAGTGAAGTGACCAGGGCGAAAACCGGGAAGAAGGGGGAGACATTCCAGAGCCCTGGGGCGCTGGATTTGGAATTAATGAGTTAGCAGTGTCACGTGGAGCTGTCTCCCGAGCTCAACGAGGAGCCTCACAAAGCCCTGGGGCACCAAGCACGGACGGCTGTCCCCTGCGCCACGGTGAGCCTCCTGAAGCGACGGTGGAGCTGTCCCGGCAGCACGCCCGCCCATCCTGAGGGCCAGGTGGCCCGCTCCGGGGAGAGGAGAGTGGGGCCGGCGCCCGGGAGCCCGGCGCTCAGCCTCCTCCTCTCCCTGCCAGCCCCACACCCTCTCCGTGAACAGGGTGTGCGTCAGTGAGCGAGGCCCGCCGCGGCGGGCTGACTTTGTCGTGTTTGTCTTGCCGCTTTGCTGTCACGGCTGATCGTTGTGGTGGTGCTTGCTGTTGTTCAGTCGCTCAGTCGTGTCTGGCTCTTTGCAACCCCAAGGACTGAAGCACACCAGGCTTCCCTGTCCTTCACTATCTCCATGAGTTTGCTCAAACTTGTCCATTGAGTCAGTGACGCCATCCAACCATCTCATCCTCTGTTGCCCCTTCTCTCTTTGCCTTCAGTCTTTCCCAGCATCAGGGTCTTTTTCAATGAGTCGACTCTTCCCATCAGGTGGCCAAAGTATTGGAGCTTCAGCTTCAGCATCAGTCCTCCCAATGAATATTCAGGATTGGTCTCCTTTAGGACTAACTGGTTTGTCCTCCTTGCAGTCCAAGGGACTCTCAAGAGTCTTCTCCAGCACCACAGTTCAAAAGCATCAATTCTTTGGTGCTCAGCTGTTTCTACGGTCCAACTCTCACATCCATACGTGACTGCTGGAAAAACCACGTGCAGTGCAGTGCTTAGTCGCTCAGTCGTGTCCAACTCTTCGCAGCCCCACCGACTGCAGCCCGCCAGGCTCCTCAGTCCCTGGGTATTCTCCAGGTGAAAAACCATAGCTTTGACTAGATGGACCTTTGTCGGCAATATCTCTGTTTTTTAATACACTGTGATTTCATGGTGGCAGTCACCATCTGCAGTGATTTTGGAGCCCAAGAAAATAAAGTCTGTCACTGTTTCAATTTTTTTTCCATCTACTTGCCATGAAATGATGGGACCAGATGCAACAATCTTAGTTTTTTGAACATTGAGTTTTAAGTCAGTTTTTTCACTCTCCTCTTTCACCCTCATCAAGAGGCTCTTTACTTCCTCTTTGCTTTCTGCCATGAGGGTGGTATCATTTGCATGTTGGAGATTGTTTATATTTTTCCCGGCAATCTTGATTCCAGCTTGGCTGACCTCAGTGACTATTTTCTAAAAGCTGCATTCTTTCACACATTCATCCAGTGTCTGGCTCTCTGCACCTTAGCCCGCATAGGCAGGATTTGGGCATGATTCTGCCACTTGTGACCCTTCAGGACTCTGAGGCCCACATTTAGAGAAAGTTGTATCATCAGGGGCTTCCCTGTAGCTCAGCTGGTGAAGAGTCTGTCTGCAATGCAGGAGACCTGGGTTCAATCCCTGGGTCAGGAAGAACCCCTGGAGAAGGAAATGGCAATCCACTCCGGTATTCTTGCCTGGAGAATCCCATGGACAGAGGAGCCTGGTGGGCTGCAGTCCGTGGGGTCACAAAGAGCTGGACACGACGGAGCAACTGACACACACATGGTGTAATCAGACGATCAGGTGGTGTCCCAAGTGACTGTCTGCAAATTACTGTTGTGCTTTGGAGAAGCCTTTGTTTAAAACCTTGCCTTGGCCCTTGGGGTGGACTCAGTGGCACCCCCAAAGCTTGGCTCTCCCTGCTCCACGCCTCGGCGCCTGCGGTCGGGCCGGGCCGAGGGGCTTCTGGTGGAAGTGGGAGTGGCGTGTCGGGTGGACGCGCGCAGCAGTCCGTGTGGACAGCTTCGGGCCTGTCCGCCGCCGTCCCGAGTGGCTGGGGGGCTGTGTGCTCCCACGGGGCAGCTCCGGGACAGCGGAGACTCTGCCAGCCTGAGTCCTGAGTGGCTGTGTGGAGCTGAGTCCCCGCCGGCCTGGAGGAGCAGGAAGACCAGACCGAGGCCCGGCGTCGCCCCAGGAAGGGCGGCGCGTGTCTGCGGCTGCAGCCTCACCGTCCTCGCCCCAACCGGAGCCGCCCCGTGACGCGAGGGAAGACAATTCGACAACGCAGGGGTCGGTCCCTCGTGTTCTGAAGCCTTAGACATGTTCACTGTACTTGGTGAAGTGGGTGTGTGCTTGGGAAAACTGTCTAAATGAACTCATTTCAGATTCATTTGGGAGGGCAGCTCCATTTCTAAAGAGGGCACTTTTCACTCAAGTTCTTAACAAATCATAAAGCTTTTTCGGAGTGTAACCATAGCTTTCTTTCTTTGTTTACCGAATGTGAGACCCCAGATTTCCTTGAAGTAACTCCTGTTAGAGGTTGAAAGTGTTTCGGTCTTTCTGTGCTTTTGCTAAGCATTATTCAAATTTTTGTTTCTGGTTCAAGGTGTATTCACTGATTCTCGGAATCCTGGCTCCATTTCGGATTTTGCTAAAGCCTTCTTCAGTCTGTTCACGTCCCTCCTCTGTACCCGATGGCTGGGTAGTGTTTTATTTTAAAGTGGATTCAACCTAAATTCTTTAAAACTGCACAGAACATCTGCATTGCATCTATTTATTGACAAAGCTTGATTAAAGAGCGTCTAGAGGGGAAGGTGGATTGCTGGGTCTAAGACTCAAAATAGAAGCTGAATTCCTTTAGAAACACTGACATACACACCGCTTTCCTTATTCATGGGTCTGTCTCGGCAAAAGAAATTACTGTAGGATATTAGGCTGGAGTCCGAATGGCAAATAAAAGTGGGCGTTAAAAGTGGGTGACTATGGAAGGGCGGCTCCCTTAAGGAGCAGCAGCCTTTGGTTTGTTCAGAAACGTGAGATCACGCTTCCAGAGACTGACTGACTCTGATTTGACCCCAACTCTGCAGTCTCATCCCCTATCTCTGGGTCTTGGCACTGCTGTCCTTCTAATAAAAGTCGTCTTTTCCGGCTTGCAAACTCAGGAATACGGTTGCAATCAATGAAAGACTACAGAGGAGTATTGGGCGAGTACACAGGTCTGTGTGGCACGTGGACGTCTGCGATTTCCACGAGTGACTGTCAGGCTGACTCAAGCAGAAAGGAAGAGACGGGAAGTGTTAGCATGAGTGACCGGAAAGGTACTTTTAAGAAGAGGGCATCCTGTGTCCTCCTTGGCCAGAGACTCCAGGGCGCAGAGTTGCCCCTTCTCCACCTGCTGGCCACGCCCGGCCACCGCAGGGGTCCTGGCCTCAGCGGAGCCGTGGAGGCACCCGGAGCCATCACGCCCAGGGGGTGGCTGGGTCTGACTGAAGCCGGCCCTGATCTCCTGCCAACATCTGTGCGGTTGGCCATTAGGGGCAACGTGAGTGCGTGATCTCAACCCCCAAACCATTAAGTCAGCAGCAGACGGGGGACAGAGGTGAGCCCTCTGAGAGAGGAGCGTGGCGGTACGTACACATATTTGTGTGTGGTGCTGGTATATGTGTACCCAGCGCGTATGTACACAGGTAGGTGGACCACGGCGGCACATGTGTACACACAAATGCACATGCGATCCAAGTGCCGAAGGCCTGCTCCCCGCCCCTGTCCACTCCACCTGCTGGGTCTGCAGCAGAGCCCTACACACGCTCTGTGCACGATAGATCTTTGTTATACGCGGTTGCATTTCAGAGAAACGTCTGTTTGTATTTGTACCATCCAATCCGGCCACTCGGGTTGCTCAGCCCGTGCCGTACGGTCATCCTGAATCCTGGGGAGCTGGTGCGTGTGACCTGAAATGGGGCTCCGTCCCTGGAATGCCAGCCAGCTCATTCATTAATGTTCCCCACAGACACAAAGTGGGCATCCGTCATATAGCAGGTGTGCACTCATCTGGGCAGATAGATAGAAGCAGCCCGTGCTGTAGATGAGAGAGACAGGACCAGGCTGCAGGCTCACAGACCCCCGGCCCAGCCTTGCAGGACGTCTCCAGGTCAGGCCTGGTCACATCCCCTGGGCAGAGGTCAGCGCCTCCCCATCAGGGCATCCAGGGAGGGGCTTTGTTTATTTTCAAATGCTTCACTGCAACAGCCCTCAGCTTAGGAAGAGGCTCCGAGGAGCCAGCCGTTCCACAAAGCCTTTAAGAAAGAGGGGCCACTGGGTCACCGCATGGCCTAGGATGGGCTGCACCGCTGAGGTCTGATGGCAGAAGTGTGTGGACCTGGTGGTCACTTCTCATCCCTGTCATTTTCTGTGGAAAGACACTGGGTAGGAAAATACAGAATAATTCAGGGTTTTCTTTTTTTCCTATTCTAAAATATTTTAAAAACACAGTCTATTCCGTAGGATTTGAGTCTTCTGTAATTTATAAATGTGGGATTTCAGTCCAGGAAAATTGAATTTTTAAAAATTGAGCAATAATGAGCATATTTCTGTGTCTCCATCCTTGGCCCCAGGGGCCGCGAGCTGTCCGGGACAAGGGAGTGACCCAGAACTATCTCATGGAAGCCAAGGCCGAGAAAGCCCCCCTCCCGGCATCGGTCCCCCAGAACCCACCCTTCCCAGACCGGACTGCTCAGCCCCTCAGTGACAGTCAGCAGCGGGCAGTTACCAGTGGCCTGGTAAGAGTCTCACACTCAGGGAAGTAAGTCAGACAATGACTAGTACCACATGATAGTACTTACTGTGGAATCTGAAAAAAAATGATACAAATAAATTTATTTCCAAAAGAGAAGCAGACTCATAGACATGGAAAGCCACCTTTTGGTTACCAAAGGGAAAAGTAGGGCGGGGTAAGGTAGGAGTTTGGGATTAACAGATACACACAGGCATGTATTAACATGCATATGTGAAAGCCACAGGGACCCACGGTATAGCACGGGGAACTATACTCAGTGTCTTGTAAGAACCTATATGGGAAAAGAATCTGAGAAAGACTGAATACATCTGTGTGTCACTGAATCACTTTGCTGGCCAACTGAAATTATCACAGCATGGTATACCAGCAATCATTCAATTTAAAGAGTCTGTCGCCCACACGCACAAGTCCTTCTAGGGTCAGTGGACCTTTGTCTGTTCAGCAGACAAAAGAGCCCTTAAATTGGTATATTGTGCAATTAGAAGTTTGAATCTCAAAACCTAATGGCTGGGAATTGTGCTCTTTGTTGGAAGGAGAGTGATGGATGACTTTGTTTTGGAGAAATTATCTAACACATTTCCCAGAGGCAGCAGCAGCTCCAGGTTCTTTGAAGATCAGCAGGGTAACCATGACTGATAGCTCAGCTGGTAAAGAATCCACCTGCAATGAGGGAGACCTGGGTTCAATCCCTGGGTTGGGAAGATCCCCTGGAGAAGGGATAGGCTACCCACTCCAGTATTCTGGCCTGGAGAATTCCATGGACTGTATAGTTACAAAGAGTTGGACAGGACTGAGCGACTTTCACAATCACACACACACACACACACACACACACACGTATCTGGAGGGCTGCGACCCCCGGCTGGTCCTCCTCAGCTGACAGCAGAGGCCCCTGTTAACACCGGAGGACCCCACCTCCTTGCTACCAGGAACTCGAGTGTCTGTACAAGCGAGGGTGTCGGCTTCCCCGCCAGCAGGAGGCCGCGGTCATGAGCAGCATGTGGAGGCCAAGGGGTAAGACAGGGTGGGAGCCACGGGCCTGGGGCCACCTCTCTCTGGGGCCTGGGGGCTGCCAGGGCAGGGCGGCCAGTCCTGGCCCCCAGTCCTCAGCGTCTGCGCTGCTCCGGCTCTCTGCATTTGCCCTGAGACACATGAACACCTGTCCTGCAGGCCCAGCAGGCAGGTGTCTTTCGGTCAGAGTCAGTGACCACCGGGGGCCGGGACCGGGCTCTGCAGCAGGGGCTGTCACCATGCACACCTTTCCTCTGGACCCCAGGCCTGGCCTCCACCTGGAGGGCAGTGCTGACTGCTCACAGCCACCCGGCCAGTCCGGCCCGGGGTCGCTCACTCACCCTGCCCTGCTTCTCTGAGCTCATCTTACCCACACGCCTGCGGGCATCTCGCGCTTAAGTGAGGACCCGTTCATTTCTGTCCTGTCTTTCTCTCTCTCTTTTATGGCCGTGCCCAGCGGCATGCAGGATCTTAGTTCCTCGACCAGGGATTGAACCTGTGGCCCCTGGCCCCTGCAGTGGAAGCGAGGTGTCTTAACTGTAGGATTACCAGGAAAATCCCTGGTCGATTTCTAAGTATGATGTTTCCCAGCAGAGATCAGTTGTATTCAGGTGGTGCTAAAACTTGAGAATAGGAAATGGGCTCAGAGCACCTGAGTCCAGAGGTTGGGAAGCAGAAGGGGTGGGTTGGCCAAGCCCCCAGCTTCTCCCCAGCACCTGGGTATCCTCATGCCCAGAAGGACACCCTCCTGCCAGGAGCCCCTGTGCACTGCTGGTTTGTCCACATCAATTGCCAGACTCACGGCTGCCAGAGACGGGGCCGACTGGGGACCGGGTCACAGTAGGAGTTTTCCTGCTGCTTACCATGGTTTTGTTTTTTCCTGGGTTTGCACGCCTATGCACATAATGTTTCAAACATAGCAGGTTTTTTCTTGGTGGTTCGAAGAAAGAGTGTCTGGTAAAATAAATCAAGGTGAAGCTATTTCTGTAAACCATTTTGCATTTTAAAAATTGCCTGCTCTTCTGAGATTCGTTTGGGAACTGAAGCCCGGCAGTAGTCAGGGAGAGGTCGTCGTCACAGCTGACATGTTCCTGGAAATGGTTTTCTGTCCCCCATTTTCATCATTCATGGGAAGTGTTCTTTAGCGTTTTCCAGGCCGTGCTCCCCTGAAGGGGATGGGGCGGCGGCCTCTTCAAACAGCGGGGTTCTCGGTTTGCTTCCCAGCCCTGGCTCCTCTGCTCTGACGCCAGCGGTTCACACGGTGTGTTAACGTGGACGATGTGGGAACGAGAGCAGAATCGCCTGTGGAGAGCCAGCTCCGGGCACGCCCTGTTCCTTCCAGCATGCAGAAGACTGCTCCCAGCCAGCCCCGCTCGCCTGGGGACCCCGAGGGCCGGGTGAAACGCTTAGCTCTCTGCTGCGGCGTGGTCCTCCCGCCAGGAGGGGGCACTGCTGGCCAGCTGCGCACGCTTGTTCAGTCGCTCAGTCGTGTCCGACTCTTTACGGCCCCATGAACTGCAGCACGCCAGGCCTCCCCGTCCATCACCAGCTCCCGGAGCCTACTCAGACTCGTGTCCATTGCATTGGTGATGCCATCCTCACCATCTCATTCTCTGTCGTCCGCTTCTCCTCCTGCCTTCAGTCTTTCCCAGCATCAGGGTCTTTTCAAATGAGTCAGCTCTTTGCATCAGGTGGCCAAAGTACTGGAGCTTCAGCCTCAGCATCAGTCCTTCCAATGAATATTCAGGGCTGATTTCCTTTAGGATGGACCGGTTGGATCTCTTTGCAGTCCAAGGGACTTGAAGAGTCTTCTTGAGAAGACTTCTTACAGAAGATTCAAGCTCAGCCCCATGCATTCCTGAACATGTGACCCTAAAGGCCCATGTTACCTGGTTCTGTCCCCGACAGGGTGCACAGGAATGGAGAAGGGTGCCTGGTTTGGGATCCAGAGGCCGGGGTTCAAATCCTGGCAAAGCAAGGTGCCCTCATCACTTCCAAGGGAGGGTCTTGCTCCCAAGTCTGAGGCCCCCAGCCCTCTCCTGGGGCCGGAGCCACGCATCCAGCTGGCTGAACTTGACCTTCAGGGAATCCTGAGACCACCCGCCGCTCACAAGACTAGGAAACAGACCTAGTCTTGTTTTCCCACAAAGGCACCTTCTCCCCTGACCCCCGTTTAGTTCCTGGGGTCTTGGCTCCTCCTGGGCCTGCTCTGTAGCCCCGGCCGCCTCGCCTCTGGCCGACTCTCTGCAGCTGCTGGGTCCCCCTGGGGTCCTCGGCCCCTTCCTCCTGGACGGCAGCCGGGGCCCTGCCGGGCTCCTTCCCCACCAGGCCTCCTTGGGGCCGCCCCACCACAATCTCGGGAAAGCCCAGCTCGTCTTGCAGGGCGCTCCTCCCTGTCCGCTCCCTCCCTGCTGCCCCGTGGGGCCCTGCCTACCTCTGACCCCCAGAGCTGCATTTCCATCGCTCTCAGTCCTCCCCGCCCTCCAGCCCATCTGCCTGTGCCTGTGTGCTCTCGCCTCTGCCCACAAGACTCTCCCCCTTCCTGCCCAAGACCAGGCTTCCTGAAGACCCAGCGCCAGCCCCTGGCTCTCTGAAGAGCTCCCCAAAGCCTGGAAACTTAACCTTTGCTTTCTCTGTGCTTTCACTGTGTGTCTTTATAGGTTTACTTCTATTATAGCATTTCTCATGTGCATTTGTGTTCAGTGACTTCAGCCGTGTCCGACTCTCTGCGACCCGGTGGACTGTAGCCCACCAGGCTCCTCTGTGGGGTTCTCCAGGCAAGGGTACTGGAGGGGTTGCCACGCCCTCCTCCAGGGGATCTTCCTTTCCAGGGAGAACCCGGGTCTCTTATGTCTCCTGCACTGGTAGGTGGGTTCTTTACCGCTAACGCCACTTGGGAAACCCCAACATTGCTTACATTTTTGTATAATCATTGATATTTATATGTTTGTATTTTTAAAGTGAGAGCTTCATGGGTAGCTCAAACAGTAAAGAATCTGCCTGCAAGGCAGGAGACCTGGGTTTGATCCCCGGGTCAGGAAGATCCCCTGGAGGAGGGCATGGCAACCCACTCCAGTATTCTTGTCTGGAGAATCCCCTGGACAGAGGAGCCTGGCGGGCCACACACAAAGTCGGACATGACTGAGCGACTTTCACTGAAATAATCGGAGACCTTTATGTACCTTTATTATACCTTCATTAGAACACACTGCAGTCTGTGATAATGTCTGTCCCTAAGTGAACTGCGAGCTGGCTGGAGGCAGGGGCCAGGCGCCGCTGACCGTCACTCAGCGTGTCAGCGGAACACGTGGCGTCAGGACCTCAGTTAATGTTCTCTGGAGCTGGGGCCGCCCTCCCGAGGATGCGCGTGTGTCCACACACTCGCTTGTCAAACACGTAAAGACATTTATTAAGTCGGTACCCCCAGGTTTGGACCCGAGTCAAGGCTGTCGTGGGAATGAAGTTGGCTGTGGGTGGGGGAGGGTTTCTGCCCCAGGGCTTAGCTGACCCGAGTTCCGCGGGTGATTTCACACCCGCCCGGTGACCTGGGGTGAGTCTCCCCAGGCTCCTTCTGGTCGCCTCTGGAATGATGCCCCTGGAGGGCCGCCTCTGAAGGCACTTGCTGCTCCAGGCTGAAAGGGGCCGCCTGCAGGGCGGGTGTGTGGGCCCGCCTCTTCCGCTCGGGAGTTTTATGTGGAAGCTGGATGCAGTGGCACCTGAAGAAACGCTGGTTTACTGGTTAAAGCAGTTCCAGGTCGGGAGGCCGTGTACCAGGAAGAGCCTGTGCCCTCCTTGTCTGCTGACTTACTCCCTCTCTGTCTCCGAAACGTGGGAGGACCCTTGGCAGCGTCTCGTGACTCATGGAGAAGAAATGGGACGGCCTCCCTCGGAGGCAGGCTGCACTGGGTAGCGCTGAGGGTGGGTCGGCGGGGACCTGGGGCCTTCCTGCTGTAGCTCCCAGGGGAGCTGGGCTGGCCCTGCAGAGGCGCGGGCTGCCGGGGTGGGCTCCACGGGGTGGGCCTCTCCAGGCCTGGACGCTGGGAAGCAGCCAGCGGGAGGGAGCTGCCGGGGCTCCCAGAGGCAAGCTCGCCCCCTCCCCAGCCTGTTCTCAGGGCGATCTCCCCTTGGCAGACAGGCCGCTCCAGACGCAGTCAGCCTGAGTCACTGAGGCCGAGTCCAGGGAGGGGATGAGGGGGAGAGACAGAGAGAGAGCACACGCTAGCTCCGGTTCTAAGAGGATGCGAAGTTCTCGCTGCCGGCAGGAGCAAGGCCAGCAGCTCGCCTGCACGCCACCAGGGAGCCGCAGAAGTGCCCTGGCACCATAAACATGGCCATCCCAGAGGGGAGTCCTCTCTCTCGCGGGGGGTGGACGGGCTGGGCTCAGTCGTCTGAGTCCCGGAGTTTGGAGAGAGGGCTCCTCACCCCCCTTCACCCTTCCACTGACCCCAGACCCTGAGCAGGGCAGGGGCCCCAGGCAAATAGGGCCTGCAAGCTGGGGGCTTGTCTGGGAGGCCGAGAGGGGACAGAGAGCCCCCGGGGGGTCTGAGGCCACCAGCACAGATGCGCATGGTCTGTCTAGAGCCCACAGCCTGCGCCGGGGTCGGAGCGGCAGTCCTGAGTGTCACCCTGGAGCTGGACACACAGATCCTGGAATCTTTGTGGTCCCAGCAGAGCTGAGCAGAGTGGCCAGGGCCCGAGCTTCTCTGTAGAGTAGAAGCCCTTACTCCTGCCAGGAGTCCTAAGAGCTTCGAGGTGTGGTCAGGGGATCCCACCAACCCAGCCAATCCGGAGTGAGCAGGCCTGTCCAGAGGGGATGGGCCAGCCCCCAGCAGAGAAACTTGGGGTCTTAGCTCTGGCCCTGTATGCTGCTAACTGGCTGATGGCTAGGCTAAGGAGACTCACGTGGCCACAGCCTCTGTCCCCCTCTCTGACAAAGCTCACAAGGGCCTGCAGAGAGAAACCGGGGTGTCCTCCTTCTTAAAGCCACTGCCTGGTTCAGGGGCCGCTTACAGCCCCTTCAAGGGCAGGGAGGACAGGGCAAGGGAGCGGGGTGCGTTCAGGGGAAGCTGGTAACGGCGCGGTGTTCTCACACGCCGGGCGCTTTTTGATTTCCATTTGCTGGAAGAGGAAGCAGGCTTTGCTTTTGTCCCTCCTTGGCCCACCATCATCTCACAGGAATGTGTCCTTAACCGTCTCTGAAAATCGAGTCGCGGTTAGTAGCGTCGGACCTGCAGAGAGTGGCTTCCGGCCCGCTCCTGCCCTGCTAGGCGTGGGTTCCCAAGCAGTCGTGGGATCAGGTCCGTTTCGTCATTCGGCGTGGCCGTTTCTCTACGCTGCTTCCGCCCCGCTGGCCTTCCAGCCAGGAGAGGTGCCCAGAGGTCGCAGGGAGGAGGGGGCCCGAAAGGCAGGACGCCCCGCCTCTGAGCCACCCTCGCCCGCCCAGCACCCAACAAGGGCGGCCGGACCGGCCTCTCCGATCGCCCAGGGGAGCCCACCCCGGTCCCGGCGGGCCTCGGCCCCGGCCCCAGAGGGGTGGTGCTGTTTACCGTCTGCCCGCTTTCCTGTTAGCCAGGCCAGATCGGAGCTCGATGCCTGGAGCCCCGGCTTCCCATTCTCTCCCGGGGAAGCAGAGGCCCTGTCTCCTCTCATCCCTGGACAAATGGGTCACAGAGACGGCCTTGGGGCGGACACGCGGCCCTGGGCACTGACCCTGCCCATCCCAGTCTGGCCGGGAGCAGGCAGGAGGTGTGCAGAGCCTGCTGCACCCAGGGCCCCATGGTCTCTTAGAGGCCTTACCCAGCGGGAAGAAGAGAACCCAGCCAGAGCAGTGGGCGACCCCAGACGCCCCCGGGGCCTGTCGCTGGCACCCCCACTGCCTGCCTGTTCAGGTGGGCGATCATAGAGGTGCACTCACAGCTGGACACGGGGTGGCCGCATGGCTGTGTCCACTGGGTGTCGTGGGTGGGCCCCGGGCATCTCTGGGTCTGGAACTCTCAGGCCGGATTTCAGCGGTGGGCACAACCTCGAGGCCTGGCTGCTCACAGTGGGCCCCACCCCCAACAAGGAGCATCATGATGCCCAAGTTCTTGCTCTCCACCCAGTCATGTACCCCTGGCACGCCTCTGCCCATCCCAACCGCCGTCTAATCTCTGAACAGGGATGCAGGTGATAGGGGCTGGGCACCCCACACCCAGTTCTCCCTGCTCAAGGTGCTCTCCAAAGAGCAGCGATTTTGCCTGAGTGCAGATGCTGAGTCCCCGGCTCGGGGCGAGGCCTGCCCTCTGCACTTCTCACAGGCTTCCGTGTGCTGGTGCCACCGCGGCTGGTCTGGAGGAGAGATGCTTAGGATGCCCGGGAGTCTGAGCACTTTGTGTCGGGAGGGCGCTGCAGGGAGCGTGGACCGTCACACCCCGGCGACCGACACACCTGGGCTTTCCAACTGTGGCGCTGGGGAAGACTCTCGAGAGTCTCTTGGACAGGAAGGAGATCAAACCAGTTGATCTGAAAGGAAATCAGTCCTGAATATTTATTAGAAAGACTGATGCTGAAGCAGAAACTCCAATACTTTGGCCACCTGATGCGAAGAGCTGACTCATTTGAAAAGACCCTGATGCTGGGACAGATTGAAGGCGTAAAGAGAAGGGGACGACAGAGGAAGAAATGGTTGGATGGGATCACCAACTCAATGGACATGAGATTGGGTAAACTCTGGGAGTTGGCGATGGACAGGGAGGCCTGGTATGCTGCGGTCCATGGGGTCGCCAAGAGTCGGCCACGACTGAGCGACTGAACAGCGCCACACCTGGGTGACCATCTCCTCTGCTCTCGGTCTGATTTCTTCACTGGAGTCCCCTTTTCAGCAGGTATTTATTGAGCACCTACTGTATGCCAGGGCCACACTAGACCCTAGGGACCTGGCTGGAGAAAGGCGGTGCCCAGCCCTCCCAGGATGACGAGAGCGTTGCGCACAGCATCCTGTCTGTCTGTCTGGCTTGCAGTGGGGAGACTGTTGGGCCAATTGTCGCTGTGCCTGTGGAGACAGAGCCCACGCTGCTCTTCATCCGGATGGGAGCCGTTTCCTGGCAGTGTTTCCCGGAAGTGGCGTCCGAGAGGGGCGCTGGCTGAGGACTTCAGTGCCTCAGGTTTCTTTTCCTTCCTGGGGGTCTGCAGATTCTCGGGGAGCAGCTCCAGGGACCCCACCCTTCTCTGTCCAACCTCTGGGCGTCCTGGGATGGTCAGTTAGCAATGGTGAGAGCACGGGGGCTGTCACCGCCGTCCGGCCGGGCCTTCTTACGTCTGGAGGCCGTGGGAGTTTCTCTCCAGTCTTAGGATCCAGAACTTTCTGTGTGCTGTGGCTCGGTTGCCTGTCTCGTTGGGTGTCCTTTCCAGAACGGGGTGTTCCTTCTAACCTGAAGCCCCCAGTCTTTCCTGAGCGCGGGACCCTCCCCTCTGGATCTCGTGTGTGATTGCGTCCGCTCCCTCCTTTGCACGTGCCTGGTCTTTTGGCTGAGAGGCTGGGAGACTCCAGGGCTACCCTGAACACACCTGTCTCTTATACACATCTGCACCTGGACAGATGCATACACACACACACGCACGCACCTGGACAGATGCACACACACACACACGCACCTGGACAGATGCACGCACACAGACACACGCACCTGGACCTGTCTCTTATACACATCTAGATGTGTATAAGAGACAGGTGGATGGTGGATGGATGAATGGTGGATGGATGGTTGGTGGTGGATGGATGGTGGGTGGATGGAGGAATGGATGGTGGATGGATGGTGGGTGGATGGATGGTGGATGGATGGTAGGTGGATGGATGACTGGTGGATGGTTGGATGAATGGATGGATGGTGGGTGGATAGAGGAATGGATGGTGGATGGATGGTGGGTGGATGGAGGAATGGATGGTGGGTGGATGGATGGATGGTGGGTGGATGGATGATGGATGGTTGAATGAATGGATGGATGGATGGTGGATGGATGGATGGTGGGTGGATGGAGGAATGGTGGATGGTTGGATGAATGGATGGATGGTGGGTGGATGGAGCAATGGATGGTGGATGGATGGTGGTGGATGGATGGGTGGATAGAAAGAAGGAAGAAAGGACGGGAAGGAGACAGGGAGGAAGGAAGGGAAGAACGTGGGTGGAGGGATGTGTGGGTGGGGATCAGTGAATGAGTGGAAGACCCTGGAATGAGCGCTTCCCCCTGAAGCCCACTTGCCTCTATTTCTGGAGAACTCTCGGGGCGCCCCTCCCCGTGTCAGGCCCTCGGGACACAGATTGGAGTAAGAGCCTCCGCCGCTTCTCAGTGCCCTGTGGTCTGGCCTGGGTGAGAGAGGAGTGTGCCCGCTCTCTCAGTCCAGCCGCCGCCTGGCCTCTCCGCCTGCCCCCCCTCTGGACCGGGCACACTGAGGCCGGCCGAGCTGTGCACAGGACGCACACACACGGTTTCAGGTGGGTGTGCCACGCAGGAGGCAGTCGGGGCCCCAGCTGTCTCACATTTGTGGCTGAGAGCACCGCCCACGTCAGCAGACCCGGCCAGGGTCAGGGTGACATCAGGGGGGCGGGCCCGGGGGCCCTCAGCCAGGAAAACTAATGAACCTGCCGCTTGCTCTCGCCTGAGCCCTGGGCCCCACGGGCGTGCACAGCGAACCCCGAAACCCACATTGCTCGCGGCGGCCCTGCCGTCCTGGCTTCCACGGATGATGCCGTTTCCCCTTGGAGGGCTGGCGAGGCTCATATATCAAAACCTGTTGTAATGACTTCCTCCCGCGGAGGAAGGCTTCCATTTAGCTTTCTCTAGCTGCCCCCCTTATTAATTATCTAATTACAACCACATTCTCCGAGAGAGCAGCCTTTGACTTTCTGCCCAGGACCACTTTAAACGGCTGACATATTTGGAGTGCTCAGAACTTGAAAAAAGGAGTGCGTGTGTGTCTCCAGGCGCTGGGGTTCAGGGAGGCAGGGTCTTCACGCTTGCAGGGGTTTGTCTGGATACAGTCGAGGGTCCCAGAGCCCGCTGAGCTACAGGGCCTCAGTGTGGAGCCCAGGCTTCAGGGGAGGGCCGGGCACTTCCCTGCTGCTGCTGCCCACTGCCCAGCGGGTCAGCACACACACACACACACACACACACACACACGAGTGAAGTGTGAGTCAGCCCGCCAGCCACACCCAGGCCCCTCTTCGGTTGAGACGCCTCACTTGACTAGTGCAAGGTGATAAGAGTTGGGGAACCCAGTGAGATATACGTGGGACCTCCCTATACATTTTTTTTTTGCAGCTGTCTGTGAATGTATGGTTATTTCAAAAGCACAGGTTTAAGGACTGACCTGGTGGTCCACTGGTTTAGAATCCGCCTTGCAGTGCAGGGGACTCAGGTTCCGTCCCTGGTCGGGAAACTAAGATCCCCCACCCCACGGGGCAGCTAAGCCCACCCACCACACTGCTGAGCCCATGCGCTGCAGCTGAGACCCAAGCAGCGTAAGTAAATAAGCGCATTTTTTGTTTAAAGTTTGGGTTTAGACAGTCCTCTCCCTTTGCCAGCCCGACTCCATGGCCCCCGCATTGCTCTGCCTCCTCACTCCCCGCCCCCCCACCACGGCTGGCTTTGCTCTCACTGTGACCCCGCAGCCCCAACAGTCACCTCACCCTAACCCCCTTCCTTTTCCAGGGGGGCACCGCTTTTGTCCACGGGAGCCCGCCTAGGGGCAGCTCCTCCATGGGGCGGCAGCGGCCTGCGGGGTACTGTGTGGGACGAGGCTCTGGTGGGCGCGGGGGGCAGGGCATCTGGCCCTCGGGGCCTGGGAGTGGCAGCAGAGGGTGGAGGTGGGGACACAGGGAGCCCTCTGGGCCGGGCTTGGGCCCCTGGGGGCAGCGGCCTGCGGGTGCCTGGTGGACCTGACCACGGCTGACTGTCCAACTCCTGCCAGGAGGATGGGGCAGGCAGGTGTCAGAGCAGCTCACAGCTGTCACGTCCGGTCGCGCGGAGCCCACGGGGTGAAACGGCCACGTGGCCCCGGGACACGAGGGCTGCCGCAGCTTCTCAGCCTCCCTGTACCTTGTCTTCCAGACTCTCTTGCGGGGCTGAGTGCAACTGGCGTCGGGGAACATCCGAGTCTGCAACTTCTGAAACCGACCTCCAGGAAGCCCCCCAGCCCCATCATCTCGGCGCTCCCGCACGGCATCCAGACAAGGGCTCAGCGGCAGCCCCCCTGGACCATGCGGCCTCCGCCCCCAAGATGCCTCCCCGCCCAGGAAGTGGCGCTCATGGTTCATCTCGCCGGTCCATCTCTCACGGTCCATCTCGCTGGATAGCTCATGGTGCCATCCTTGCCGCTGTTTGAGAGTGTTCATAGACCCAACCCTGGGTTCTATTTTTTTTTATTTTTATTTTTTAAGGGGGTGGGGATTGATTCTGAAGATCGCTGAATTCAGGAACACATTTACGAGGATTTTAATTTTGTATTTCCCTCTAAGTGCCTTTTTTTTTAGTGTATATTTTTTAAAAAATAAACCAGAAATGCCTTCCTGTACATTCTGTTTCAACTGGACCAAGGTTCTTAACAAAGGAACCTTGAGCTACACCCCCCACCCCCAACCCCAGCCTCTGCATGACTGTCTCAAGTTAGTCTGGAATTCTCACCTCTCCCCTTTCTCTTCCTCTATGATTCGCTCAGCTAGCCTTTTTTTTTTTTTTAATATTTTCTGTTTCAGTGTATATGTTGCTTATTTGTTTTATTTATTGAGATGTCTTTAACGAGCTCAGTGGCTGCAGTGTGGCTGTGTATACTGCCCCTCTCCCAGGAACAATAAAGACGTCCCCGCAGCCCTGGCCTTCCGTCTCTTTTCTCCACACTGCAGCATGAGCATGGGCTGAGAAACTTGGAACCGGTTGCAGAAATAACAATCGCGTCACTTTAAAGGGGATCAGCAGGGATGTGAGACGTGTTAGGCTGTGCGTGACCCTAGAACTTTCTAGAACCACCAGTGCTGATGTGGTTGAACGTGTTCAGCGGGCCCAGGTCTGGGAAGCCTGGCCTTAGCCCCTCCATGTGCCCGTCTGCTACCCCCAGCCCCTATCAGCCACCCATCCTATGTCCTACCCCCTGGTCCGAGGTCAGTGCCAGCCAGGGCCAGCCCGGCAGAGTCTTCCCGGGTGGAATTCCTTGCTTCCCCTGGACACGACCTCTGTGCCCACTTACGTTTATGTCCTGGTGGGTCACTGTCTGCTCTGTGTGCCTTTGGTCTCCCTGATGACGAATTCCACGGCAGCTGACCCGCCCCCCACAGCTGACCCGCCCCCCGAAGCCCAGTTCGTGCAGCTGGGCGAGGGTGAGGGTGCGATGCCTGTGCGTGCAGGTAAGGAGGGAGCCTTTGGGCAGAGGCCCCACGGAGGCCATGGTCTGTGGCCAAGGAGACTGGCCCGGGCAGGCAGGGGGACGGTGCAGACACGCTCCATGTGGGGCAGGAAGTCCCACTCCCCACCTACTGGCCTCCTTACCGTGTCTGCGGCATCAATAGGAGCTGGGGTGACGCCAAGGTAAAGGGTTTCCAGCTGGGGAGCTGCAAGTCACCTGCTCACCACCCTGAGGCTCCAGAAGCATAGCTCGTGGGGGACAGCTGGTACCTGGGTCAGCTGGATGGAGCTGTCCACGGGTGAGAGGCCATGCAGACCCCATGCCGCCTCCAGACAGGGTTCTGGAGAGTGGGGTCTGTGCCAGAACGTGGTGGACCCTGAACCTTCTCACCCCAGTCTTTACTCCTGTTCCCGAGCCCACAAGAAAGGCAGGCGCTCCAGAAATGACAGCCTGTCCTCAACTTCCATCACGTTGCTGGGTCCTAGAAGTGACCCTGGTGCGGCGCCCTGCAGCACGGGCCCCAGGGACCGCTGCATACAGCAAACACAGACGGACAGATGCATACGCATACACACGCAGGCACCTGGACAGATGCATACACACACACACGCACGCACCTGGACAGATGCACACACACACACACGCACCTGGACAGATGCACGCACACAGACACACGCACCTGGACAGATGCACACACACAGACACATACACCTGGACAGATGCACACACACACATGTGCATGCACCTGGACAGATGCACACATACACACACGCACCTGGACAGATGCACACACACACACACGCACCTGGACAGATGCACGCACACAGACACACGCACCTGGACAGATGCACACACACAGACACATACACCTGGACAGATGCACACACACACATGTGCATGCACCTGGACAGATGCACACATACACACACGCACCTGGACAGATGCACACACACACACGCACGCACCTGGACAGATGCACACACACACACACGCACCTGGACAGATGCACGCACACAGACACACGCACCTGGACAGATGCACACACACAGACACATGCACCTGGACAGATGCACACACAGACATACACACACACCTGGACAGATACACACACACACACACACACACACCTGGACAGATGCACACACACACACACGCCCCTGGACAGATGCACACACACACACACACGCACGCACCTGGACTTCTTGCTGAGACCTTGGAAGGCAGAGCTGCTGTCTTGGCAATGAAGTCCCGCCATGTCCTGTGCTGTCCCGCAGGGTCCCTGAGGCCTTTGGAGGTCATGAAGACCACAAAGGTCACGGTTGTTCTCCGGGGGCTGATGAGAGGAATGCCAGATCACATCATCAAAAACTTACGGATGGGGTGGCCATAGAGAACGCTCTTGATTTACGAATCGCAAAGTCCAAGCCCCCTCCTCCTAGAGCTGGAGGGGTGTCTTGCGTCCCTGCAGACTGACCAGCCCCTCTGTCTCTACTTCCGGTGACCAGGCCCTGTGAGCCTCCCATGCCCAAGCCCAAGGCAGAGGGCCTGGCCAGGGGTGACCACAGAGGGGGCAAGGAACAAGGAGTGTCCGTGCGGGTGGGCACGCAGGTACCCACGCCAGAGAGTCAGGAGACCCCGAGGCCAAAGTCCAGGAGAGAGCAGGTCATATCCGGGGACCCACGAAACCCGACTCTGCCCCCGGATCCCTCGCCTGTGTGCACACGTGCTCCGAGGAAGCCCTCTTCTCCAGGTCCAGGCCTCCGGGTCCAGTGATGGGAATAGCGATGCCCCAGTCAGCAGCTTGATAGCCTCTCTGTACCTGCTGTGTTGCCTGGGGGCTCACCTACCTACGTCTCCCTCCCGCTACCTAATCAGGTAGAGTTCCTTACATTAACATTGCCATCCACGGGTTTCCCATGGAAATGTGGAAAGAGGCAGTAATACCTGGGCCAGGAGACGCATCTTTCAATAGCACAAGTGGTGTCCATCTGGGTCTCTGGAACTGACAAAGCCAGGGGGACCATTCCAGGGGGCCCTGAACACACATCACAGAAAAGGCTCTGGAGAAAACTGCTACCCTTCCAGGCTCCACTTCGCAACAGCTGGAGGAGGCCGTCTAGGCAGCCCGTTCTCCCAGCACCGCGTCAGGTCTCGCGCAGGAGAAGAACCCGCTGGACTCCTCCCGACTGAAAGCACACGTCACCATTAGCAGTTGAGCCAGGCCGCCTGGCCGACAGCAGGATCACTGCCCGAAAGAGAGGTCCTCTAGCTCTGGGCGAGTGTCCACTCCACTGCAGGTACGTGTCCAGCCTCTCTGGCGTCTAGTTCTGCAGTCACCTCTCCCTTCAAAGCAAAATGTCCTGCTTAGAGTGAAAATAAAATAAAATAAAATAAACCTGAATACAGGCACAAATCCTTCACAATCTGAGCCCCTACTTTACAAAGCCCCCTTGGGCAGTGGGGAGGGGGCAGAAGCCGTGACCCCACTCCCAGCTAGGGCCCACCCTGTAGCTCTTCTGACCTCAGGAGTCTTTGCAAAGTTCGCTGCGGTGTGGGAGTCCCTTCCGAGGGGCAGCCAGAGGGGTGAGCAATCCGACCCTTCCCTGCTGTGTTCAGAGCTGCCGGGGAGACTCCCGGCCTCACTGAGTCCTTTCTTGGTCCCTTCAGGCCAGTGTAAATCTACAAAACTTGGGGCTTCAAAGATCAAGGTTTGATTCAAGGAAGGAAACTGCGGGACTGCAGGGGCCGTAGAAACTCAGTGCTCCCCAGAGCCCAGCGTGCCCAGGGAGTGGGAGGGAGGTGGCCCGCTGCAGCTGCAGGTCCCTTACCGCCAGGCCTGAGGCCACCTTGGGGTGTTTTTACACAAGATGTTTCCAGCTTGGATGTGGCGGATTGGGCACGTCTTCTCGGGAAACGATAAAACCCCAGGGCATTTAGAGATGAGCTTACCAGAATTCTGAGACACCGTATCAGAGGGGCAAGAAGGAGATGGAAGCTCTGAAGTCCCAACATCCCTGCTGTTCTAGATTTTGCTGTAAAACGTGTCCCCTTCAGTGGACATTTCCGCTCTTGCGCGTGCGTGAACAGAGCTGGCGGGCGCCAAGTCTCTAGGGACTCTGGCTCCTCCGTGTTGCTGGAAGGGCTGAGCTGTGGCGCTCCCAGCCTTCTCTCTGGGCTGGATGTTGGATGTGTCTTGCTTCCCACGCCGTGGTCCAGCTCTGCTCACTGAGACATTCCAGGCCGAGAGGTCTCCAGACATCGTTCATGGGAAGAGAGGCTCAGAATTGGCGCCAGGTGGACTTGGACTGGGGGCCCCTCTGATAAGGCTTTGGCTGCCGCACCTACGAATATGTAGAGAGAAAAGGTCAGCAGGTGTTCTGACCACGGGGGTGGCCGAGCACCCAGCCCCTGCCCGCTCCACACCTTCCGGACTCGCCCTGTCACGCTCAAGGGGCAGCCCCCCCCGCCCAGAGCACCTCGGTGTGGCCTGGGCGACAGTGTCCCCCCGTGAGAGGACAGGGACCCGCCTTGGGTTCCTTCGTGGGCTTCAGGTGCCCAGCTGCGCTCAGCGCTCACTTCTCTCTGGCTGGGTCAGCGCCAGTCTGCGTGCTTCACCCGGGCCTGTGAGTTTTTCCCGGCATCGCTACGCAACCCACATCACCAGCCGGGAAGGCGGCGGGTTGAGTGAGAGGCAACTGGCGCTCTGAGCGCCCAGCCTGGGGGAGGCGGCTGCTGTCGGGCGGTGGACGTCCTGACCCAGGAATGGGGGGCTGTCTGTGCTCTCTCCAGCGTGCAGCTGGCCCAGGTCGGGGCTGGCTGTCGGCCCTCGTGCTCTAGGCTTGGGACTGGAGGACAGAGGAGGGCGCGGAGGCCCGGCCCTCCCCGGCCTGAATGAGGCGCCCCCCGCCCCGAGCCTCGGAGGACACAGCCTGCCCACCAAGGCGTGCACAGCTGGGGCCCCAGAGACGGGTGGCTCCGGTTCCGTTTTCACTGGCGCCTTCTCTCTCCTCTTGGGCCCACCGCTGTTGTTTGCAGTATGCATCACACGACGTCCCCAGGCAAGCAGGCACAGTAACCGTTGGGGACTGGCTTTGAGGCCTCAGTATCCCCAGCTGTGAAATGGGGATAAAACCCCGCTGCTGCCTTTCTCGTGGGGCCTTGTGACAACCGGCCAGGCCATCTGTGTAAAACTGCCTCCAGCCTCAGCTCCTCGTCCGTAGGTTGCCCACAGGGTCCCGGAGTGAGCAGACACGGGGCACCGCCATGCTCTGCTGACCACACGGTGTGAGTTTTGTGTGTCTCTCCGGTTTGTTTTAACCAGGTGATTGGCTTTGGGGCGGGGACCAAGCGGGAGGGAGGCTGGGTCTCCCTTCACACGTGCTTATTCCCACCCCCTCCGCGGAGAAAATCAGGGAGAAGGTTTTCTCTGCACGACCCCGGCTCCCCACGGTTCTTTAGTATCTGTTTCAAAACACCGAGTGCGTGGTCAGCGGAAGCTCAGCTGAACCGGTGGGCTGGGTCCTTGGTTCTCAAACCAGCTGAGAGTGAAGTTTCAGCCGGGGAGGGGACGAGCGGGGGAGATAGTCCGCCCCCCACATTCCTGCCCCTCCTCCACCCGCCTGGCCCTCCAAGGAGGTCGTGCAGAGTGGCTCGTGGGCTCTGGGGGCAGGCAGAGGCCGAGACACCCTTGGCTTAGTCAGACATCCGAATGAGCTCAGGATACGAGCCCCGGGAGAAGGCGCTTTGGAGGAGGGGTGCTTTCCTGGAGGAGCCCCGGCTCAGCTCAAGAAGGTCCAAGAAGCCGCGGGAGAGTGGCTCCAGGAGCAGCGCCGTGCCCGGGAGGGCCAGGTCCTCAGGGCGGCCGGGACGGCGCCTGGCCTCAGGGCCCAGGCGGACACAGGGGAGGTAGCCACGTGGCCGCCCGTCTCCCCGGGCTCTGAGCGGCAGGTGATTGGAGCAGGTGCTCCGGGCAGTTCCCAGAGAAGGTGCCGGCAGGGTGGGCCTCCTCTGAGCCGCCCTGCCTCGTCGTGTTCCAAGCCTTGGGCTTCTAAGGGGAGCCCTTCAGCAAACGGCCCCCCTAGACGAGTGCCCCCCGGTGCAGGGCCCCATCACCTGGGAACCTGGATGCTTCCGGAAAACACCCGTGGGTCCCAGAAAAGACAGGAAGGAGGCTCAGTGAAGCCTGGGACTGCTGCTGGGGACACCCTGCTGGGGACAGTCGCCCTTCAGGGCAGAGTGCGGGGTGCAGAGAGGGGACCCAAAGACCCACCAGCTATGACAGAGGAGCAGCATGCCGGAACGCTGATCCAGCCTCGCCCCACACCCGGTCCTTCCCCCTAAGTGAGACCAGGACACGGTCCACGTCGTTCCCCCTTCTGAGTGGAACTCCCTGTCCCTTTACAATGCAAACAGCCCTAGCAGTGTGCTCAAAACTCCACCAAAAGGGAAGCGAGACCATCGTTTGCTAATTGTCACAGTTTCAGAATTTTACGAGGTGAAAAAAAACCTTTTGGACTTACTGGCATCATCATAACCCACCGCCAAATAGTGGCCTTCACAGTGCCCCGGGAGAGAGTGCCGCAGCCAGGAAGACGGGTGGCGATCCAGGGCAGCGCGAGGGGCGCCCTCACGCCTGCCCAGGCCCGCAGGGGCCTGTGCGCATAGAAGCAGAAAGAACCAGGAGACCCGTCTCTGATTTGATGAAACACAACACAAAAAGACAAGGGCAGCAAATCGCCTGTTTTCCCCGTTTCCCCATCTGTGTGGCAGGGGCCCTGGAGAGCAGCTGCGACCTGCAGACCTCCAGGGGACAGAAATGTGGCAGTATGGGGCCCGTCTCCTGGGAAGGGCAGCCCAGAGTGTGCTCTCACTGCGGACTGTGGGGGGCTGTGTCGACACCCACCTTTTCAACACCCAGGGGCTGGAAGAACGTCCAGGAGGGCCTCCAGCACCCTGATCTCAGGACCAGGTCATGAACCCGGGTCTGCGAATGGGAAGGCGGACGACTCTCACCTCCAACTGACCTGCTAAAAGTTCACATCCTCTCGGGGTCAAGGTCCCCACAACCTGTGCTTCACTGAGCTCTTCTCCATCTGTGCTGACATTCCGTCTGCCGCAGCCCTCGGGAGGGCGGGGACTGCATGGTACCAGGCAACGTGACCAGTGAGTCATGCCAAGGCCTCGGGGAGGGGGAGGGGGTGATGTGTCCATCCTGAGACTCATCTTCTCATGTCCTGGTCAGATACTCGATCTCCCAACAGTGGGGTGGAGGTGGGGTGGGGGGGAAAATATTTACTCTGCACACAGAGTGTTTTTTCTCACGTATTTTTTAAAAAAATCAGACCCTCCATAAAACAGGATGTTGCTTCTTTCGTCTTGTAACTGCTTTATTTTAGTTCCGATTTCAAAAACATCATTTGGACGCCAAGATGAACAAAACCTGGCTCTTCATGATGTTGGGAATTGACCCAACAATTCACAGATAAAAAAAAAAAAAGCAAAACTAATCACGTTGGAAAGAGTTGCACATTCTGTTCATCGGAGGATCTGCTGACCCTGCAGACCCGGTTCCTCCCACTGTCCGCGTGGGGAGTTGTGAGAATTAATAAAAACCAAAATGAAAGCTCACTGCCTTCGCCTTGGTGTCCTCTGTGTTGATAGCGCCTTCCTGCCCACAGCTCCTCTGGGCAAAGAGCCAGCCCTCTGTGCAGCCACCGCGGTCCCCGCCCCCATCCCCCGCCCAGGCCATCTGCAACAGGGTGGACGCTGGACCAAGCGCAGCCGGCTGCTCGGATGCCAGGGGCATGTGGCCTGGGTGGCCGTGGTCAAGAAGATGGGCCAAGGAGCATCCTCCTGGGAACTGGGATTCAGGCATATCTTGGTGGCAGCGGGAGCTGAGGCCATAAGCCTACATCTCGAGAGTCACAGCTGGGATGAAGGTGCGAAGACTTCGGCCCCCAAAGAAGCTGGAGAGAGAAGGGGGGCGGACCTATGAGGGAGGAGAGAGAGCTGGCCAGCGGGGGAGCCCTGGAGAGAAGCGGGGATGACCGCCCCACCCCAGGAGCAAGTAGAGAGAGGCGCCATCTGATCCTTGATGCCCTCACCTTCCAGACTGTGTGTTCTGGGGTCCAGACGTCTCTCAGGGCCTCGCTCACTTCCCCCTGCGTGCAGGCTAAGTCACTTCTGTCGTGTCTGACTCTTGGCGATGCTTTGAGCGGCAGCCCGCCAGGCTCCTCCATCCATAGGAGTCTCCAGGCAAGAACACTGGAGTGGGTTGCCCTTGTTCCTGGGGATCTTCCAGACCCAGGGGTCAAACCTGCCTCTCTTACGTCTCCTGCAGCGGCAGATGAGAGCTCTTTACCACCTGGGAAGCCCGCATCCTCCTGACCCAGCTCTTCTCTAGTTCTGCGGAGAGATGAGCTGTGTGGAACCCTGTCCTGACTGCGTGACCTCAGGGCTCAGATACTTCTCAGCCTCTGCCCCGTGGCTCCCAGCCACTTGTCCTGGACCCCTGGTCCCTTTTGGTTCGTGCTTTCAAATGCACAGGAGGGAGTTCACACCCCCCGGGCAACACTCGATCCACAAGACACGAGTCGGAGGAGAAACATTCCTCTCCCACGGCTCGGGAGGGCGGCTCTGCTCAGCAGGCCCTCGGCAGCATGGAGCCCCCTGTCCACCGCTCCCCCAGCACAGCCAGGCACCCTCGGCTCAGTGTCCCCTCCTCCCCGGCTTCTTTGTCCCAGTGCCCCATCTCTCGTTCCCTGGAAACTTTATGGAATAAGCCACTTGGGCAAAAACGTGTCGTCTCTGACTCTGCTTTGCAGGGGAAGCCAAGCAAGGACAGCCCTTCTCTAGAGGCGACGGAAACGAGTCTCTCTGCCTGGCTACGCAAGCCGCCGTCCAGAAGGCGCTTTACAGGGCAGTTTGACACTTTGACTTCCAGGAACATGACGAACTTGGTGACTCAGACGAAATTCCTGCTGATAACCAATGGGCTGGGGAAAAAGTCTTCTAAAATCTTCTTAAAAGCAGGGAAGAGCAAACAAGATGCTAAGAAATTGGCAGGCTAAAACGGAGGCGGAAACGGGGCCCCAGGACACAGAGCTCGGCAGCGGCGTGCGGCCCGAGGGCATTGGGAGGCTCAGGACAACGTGGGCTGCATGGGGTTTATGTGATGCAGAAACCTCTCGAAATGGGCAGTTGAATAAAAGAGCCTGTCTACACGGATCTGAGACCCCCAGATGGACCCCTGCTTTCCCAGATCACACTGAGGGGTTTCAGGACTGGTGACTTGGAGCCGAGTGGAGAGGGAGACACACCCTTGAGAAGCTGTAAACATGAGCCAACCCTGATGTGTGCGCACCTTAGATCTGTGTTACTCTGTGGCCAGAGCAAAATGAAAACGGAATTCTGAAAACACGTCCAAGTAACCCACAGGCAGCAGGAGAAAGATAACAGAGAATGACGAGCAGTGAGAGCCAACAGAAACTGCCCCCAAATGCAGATTTAAAGGTAAAGCAGTGCTGAGAGGGAAATTTATAGCACTAAGGGCTTGGGTATGAAAAGAAGAAAAACCTCAAATCAGCATCTGAACTCTCGCCTGAAAGCCCCCCAAAACAACAAAAGAATTCAGAACGAGCAGAAGTAAGAAATTAATAAAAATAGGAGAAAGCAGCGTCACTCAAAACATAGCAGTAGAGAAACTCGTAAATAAAGGAGGGATGGCGCTTTGAAATAATTGGTAAAATTGGCACTCCTCCAGAAATACTAGCAAAGGAAAAAAAAAGACAAAAATTGCTAATAAGGAAACAAAGGATTTTACTCTAGAGATTTTAGACATTAAGAGGGTAGTAAGCAAATCCTGGGCTTCCCTGGTAGCTCAGATGGTAAAGAATCCGCCTACAGTGCAGGAGATCCCTGTTTGATCCCCTGGATCGGGAAGATCCCTTGGAAAAGGGAATGGCAACCCATTCCAATATTCTTAGACGGAGCAGCCTGTCCGGCAACAGTCTATGGGGTCACAGAGTCGGACTCCACTGAGCAAATACTACAAACACCTCTAGGTATATTTGCCAGCTTAGATGAAATGGACAAATTCCTCAGACAAAAAAAGTACTGCAATTCACCTAATAGGAAATAGAACTCTCTAGCCCAGGTGGCTTCACTGAGGATTCCACTGTTTAAAAAGAATTATCACCAATTTTGCACACTCTCTTCCAGAAAACAGAAGAGGAGGAAAACTTCCCAGTTCATTCTATGAAGTCAGTAACACCCTGATGCCAAAACTGGAGAAAGACATTTCAAAAAATAGAAAACTATAGACCAACATCTCTCACGAATATAGATGCAGAAATCCTGAACAAAATGTTGGCAAATAAGTTCAATAGCATATAAAAGTAAATATACACTACAGCTGGAATCAAGATTGCTGGGAGAAATATCAATAACCTCAGATATGCAGATGACACCACCCTTATGACAGAAAGTGAAGAGGAACGAAAGAGCCTCTTGATGAAGTGAAAGTGGAGAGTGAAAAAGCTGGCTTAAAACTCAACATTCAGAAAACTAAGATCGTGGCATCTGGTTCCATCACTTCATAGCAAATGGGAAAACAATGGAAACAGTGACAGACTTTATTCTCTTGGGCTCCAAAATCACTGCAGATGGTGACTACAGTCATGAAATTAAAAGACACTTGCTCCTTGGAAGAAAAGCTATGACCAACCTAGACAGCATATTAAAAAGCAGAGACATTACTTTGCTGACAAAGGTCCGTCTAGTCAAGGTTTTTCCAATAGTCACATATGGACGTGAGAGTTGGACTATAAAGAAAGCTGAGCACTGAAGAACTGATGCTTCAGAACTGTGGTGTTGGAGACGACTCTTGAGAGTCCCTTGGACTGCAAGGAGATCCAACCTGCCAATCCTAAAGGATATCAGTCCTGAATATTCATTGGAAGGACTGATGCTGAAGCTGAAATTCCAATACTTTGGCCACCTGACAGGAAGAACTGACTCATTTGCAAAGACCCTGATGCTGGGAAAGATTGAGGGCAGGAGGAAAAGGGGACGACAGAGGACGAGATGGCTGGATGGCATCACCGACTTGATGGACATGAGTCTGAGCAAGCTCCGGGAGCTGGTGATGGACAGGGAAGCTTGACCTGCTGCAGTCCATGGGGTCACGAAGAGTCAGACACGACTGAGCAACTGAACTGAACTGATGACCAAGTAGGATCTATTCTGGATATGCAAGGAAGTTAATCAATACAACCCATCATATTAAAAGACTAAAAAGGAAAAATCAAATGATTTTATTATCTGATGCACAAAAAAGCATTTGAAAGTATTCAAAATCCATGATAAAAAATTCATTATAAAAAGTAAATAAATTTCTCAGAAAGGGGGACTTTCTCAACTTAATAAAGAACATGCCCACTCTTACCACTCTAACTTAACATATAGCTGGAAATTTTAGCAAGTTCAGTAGGTCAAGAAAAGCAAATAAAATGCATACAATTGAAAAGAATAAATAAAATTGTTGCTATTTGCAGATGACCTGGTTTTCTACATAAAAAATCCTAAGGAGTCTATTTTTTTAAATTCCGAAGATTTGTGTGTGTGTTCAGCAAGGCAACAGGATACAAGTTGAACATACAAAAATCAATTGTATTTATATATATTAGCAATGAACACACAAATCCCCCTGTTTAAAACACAACACCATTTACAATTAAGTTCTAAAAAGGAAATTCTTGGGTATATAAATCTAACAACACATGTATAGGTCTTGCATGCTGAAAACCACACAATGTGGGTGAAAGAAATCAAGGCTGATCTAAATAAATGGAGAGACACACCAGGTTTATGTGTTGTAAAAATCAACACAGCTGAGATCCCAATTCTCCCCAAATCAGTATATAGGTTGAAAGCAACCCCCACAAAAACCCTAGCAGGAATTTTTATAGCTAGAGACAAAATTATTCGAAAATTTATGTGGAAAGCAAAGTAACCAATAGCTAAAATGATTTGCAGCAGAAGAAAGTAGAAGGAATCAATCAATTCTACTCCAAGACTCACTGTTTAGCTACAGTCATCAATATTATATGATTTTGGCAAAGGGACAGACATATAGGTCAATGGAATAGAATGGAGAACACAGAAATAGACCCATGCAAATATTCTCGGCTGGTTTTTGATAAAGGACAAAGACAATTCAATGGAGGAAAGATAGACTCTTTAACAAATGTAGCAACTGGACATTAAAAGGCGAGACAATGAACCTCAGTCTAAGTATTTCTCTTTATAAAATATTAACTCAAAACAGATCACACACTAAACATAAAATCTAAAACTAAACTTTTGGGGGAAAAAAAGTAGAGAAAGACTTTATATCTTAGGCTTGGCAAAAAGTTCTTAGAGTCGATACCTCAAATGCAACCTTAAAAAAGAAAATTGATAAGCTGAGCTTCTTCAAAATTTAAAAACATTTGCTGTGAAAGACTGTGTCAAGAGAATAACAGAAATAAACGACAGACCAGAACAGTTATAAACCACTTAACTGACCAAGGACTGGTATCTAGAATAGGTGAAGAACTTCTAAATCTCAACAGTAAGAAAAAACCAAGCAGTTCACCTAGGAAATGAACAAAAGATGCGCACAGACATTTCACCAGAGAGAACCCACAGAACAGAAATAAGCGCATGAAAAATGCTCAGCCTCATTAGCCACCAGAGAAATGCAGGTTACAATCCAACGTATAACCACACACCTACCAGAATGCCTAAAATACACATCAGTGACAACACCAAATGCTGATGAAGATGTGGGGAAATTGAATTATTCATGGCTCGTGGAAATGTAAAATGACACAGATGCTCTGGAAAAGTACTTTGGAAGTTTCTCAAAACATTAACCACGCAACTACTATATGACCCAGCAGTTTCACTCCTGGGCATTTATCCCAGAAAATGAAAACTTAGGCTCACACAAAAACTGTACTCGAATGTTTATAGCAGTTTTACTGAAAATAGCCCCGAACTGGCAACAACCTGGATTTCTTTCAACAGGTGAGTAGTTAAGCTGTGGTCCACCCCCAGCACGGAACATCGCTCAGCAATCCACAGGACTGAACTGCTGATACACACAAGAGCCTGGATGGATCTCCAGGGAAGGATGGTCAGTGAAATAGCCAGTTCCAAAAGATGACATGCTGTACAATTCTATTTATGTAACTACTCGAATGTTTATAGCAGTTTTACTGAAAATAGCCCCGAACTGGCAACAACCTGGATTTCTTTCAACAGGTGAGTAGTTAAGCTGTGGTCCACCCCCAGCACGGAACATCGCTCAGCAATCCACAGGACTGAACTGCTGATACACACAAGAGCCTGGATGGATCTCCAGGGAAGGATGGTCAGTGAAATAGCCAGTTCCAAAAGATGACATGCTGTACAATTCTATTTATGTAACGTACTTGAAATGGCAAAATTATGGAAATGGAGAACAGAATGGCAGTTGCCAGGGATTAGGAAGAGGACACAGAAAGGAAGTGGGTGTAGCTCTATGTAAAGCGGCAAGGTGAGGGCCCTCGTGGTGGTGGCATGTGGACCGACCGAGGGATGAGAGGCTCTGCAGCATGACCATGTCAATGCTTGTTTCCTGGACGTGATGCTGCCCTGAAGCCTTAAGCTCAGCTGGTAAAGAATCCACCTGCAATGCAGGAGACCCCGGTTCGATTCCTGGTTTGGGAAGATCCCCTGGAGAAGGGATAGGCTACCCACTCCAGTATTCTTGGGCTTCCCTTGTGGCTCAGCTGGTAAAGATTCTGCCTGCAATGCAGGAGACCTGGGTTTGATCCCTGGAGAAGGGGAAGGCTGTCCACTCCAGTATTCTGGCCTGGAGAATTCCATGGATTGTATAGTCCATGGGGTTTCAAAGAGTCGGACACGACTGAGTGACTTTCGCTTTCACCATTAGGGGAGACTGGGTGATGCATACGTGGGATCTCTGTATCATTCCTTCCAACTGCATAGAAATCAACAGTTGTCGCGAAATAAACATTTTAATTAAAAAGTAAAACAGAATGAAGTGGATGCTCTCCACTGTGAAGAAGGCACCTCTGCATGTGGTGATGTTGGAAAGAGTGGTGATTGACTTGGGCGAGTGTGGGGACCTTGTGTGGGGTCACAGTGGATCTTCAGCTGGTCGCTGCCTTGCTTTGGGTGTCCCCCACTCCTCATGTGAGAGATGAAAGAAGGCATGTTTTCAAAAGCCCCCACGATCTTCCAGAAGTTTTCCTTCCAAGCTGGAAGCACAGTCTGAGCTTGTTGATGTCATGGTGGTGTCTGCCTCGAGGTCTGTATCTCTGATGTGCTAAGCTATGAATCTCCGTTTAAGCTCCTTTGTGATGCCCAAGAGGACAACCGTCAGAGCCTGCATCTTTCTTCGGCCCTTACTGTCTGTCTGCTCTCCAGGCCCTACAGTGGAGCTCAGCCTACAGCGTCTGCTCAGTACTTCACTGAGTACTGAGTACTGAGTACTGGAGTGGCAAGCCTGTTTTGGTTTGATTGAGTGGCAAGCCTGTTTTGGTTTTGGTCTGGTGAGTGGCAAGCCTGTTTTGGTTTTGGTCTGGTGTGCCAGCCAGGACTGCTGATCCAAGCAGAGGACTCAGTCCCTCATGGGAGAGCCTCCCTGCAGCTGTGTGAATATTCACTCCACTTGCTGATTGTGTAAGTCACTCAGTTGTGTCCAACTCTTCACGACCCCATGGACTGTTGCCTGCCAGGCTCCTCTGTCCACGGGATTCTCCAGGTAAGAATGCTGGAGTGGGTTGCCATGCCCTCCTCCAGGGGATCTTCCCGACCCAGGGATCGAACCTGCGTCTGTCTCTTGCACTGGCAGGGGGGTTCTTTACCACACGCACCACCTGGGAAGCCCAAATCAGGTGACTGACTCCTGTTTAATTTCTCCCAGCACGAGACAATGAGGATGTGCTCTAACAAATCCCAGCTGAATGAAAAGTGCACACACACAGGTGAACACAAGTCCTGGAGGCACAGAGCAGTTCCGGTCACACGGTTTCTCCCCAGGCCCCCCGCGGGGCGCAGGGCCCTCTTAGGAGTACTTTCTGAGTGTGTGTTCTCCACCTCCTTCCTTGTCCCTTTGCTTCTGCAGTCTCAGCCCTTCTCACACTGCCCATCAAGCTGCCCCCTCCTTTTAAGGCAAAGTCTGATATTTACCGTAGTATTTTTTTTTAATTTTTATTTTTACTTTATTTACAATGGGCTTCCCTGGTGGCTCAGAGGTTAAAGCGTCTGCCTCCAATGTGGGAGACCCGGGTTCGATCCCTGGGTCGGGAAGATCCCCTGGAGAAGGAAATGGCAATCCACTCCAGTATTCTTGCCTGGAGAATCCCNGCCATCTGCAAGCTGGAAAGCTGGAGGACCAGGAAAGTGAAAGTGAAGTTGCTCAGTCGTGCCTGACTCTGCCACCCCATGGATAGTAGCCTGTACCAAGCTCCTCCGTCCATGGGATTTTCAAGGCAAGAGTACTGGAGTGGGTTGCCATTTCCTTCTCCAGGGAATCTTCCCAACCCAGGGATCGAACCCAGGTCTCTCACGTTGTAGACAGACGCTTTCCGTCTGAGCCACCAAGGAAATCTGGAGAACCAGGAAAGCAGGTGATACAATGCAGACCAAGGGGAAGGACAGACAAGCCAGGCAGCTGACTTCTGAGGCGGCAGAGGATGGGCTCTCACTCAAGCAGAGAGCAGCTTCACCCTCCCTCCACCTGTTTGTCTCATCCGAGTCTCAGGAGCTTGCACGACACCCACCTCCCCTGGGAGAGTGATCTTTACCCAGTTCACCATTCCAAAGGCTTATCATTTTGGGAAGCACCCTCCCAGACAAGTCCAGAAACACGTCTTACCAGCTATCTGAGCATCCCTTAGCCCAATCACGTTGAAATATAAGATTAACNTCCGAGTCTCAGGAGCTTGCACGACACCCACCTCCCCTGGGAGAGTGATCTTTACCCAGTTCACCATTCCAAAGGCTTATCATTTTGGGAAGCACCCTCCCAGACAAGTCCAGAAACACGTCTTACCAGCTATCTGAGCATCCCTTAGCCCAATCACGTTGAAATATAAGATTAACCGTCATAGTTTCGTTATATACTGAGCATTTAAATGTCTTGGGACTGTTAGGTTTTTTTCAGTCCCGACGTAGTTTCCTTTGTTTAATGGAAGTTTAGTTGCTGTACCACGTGAGTCTCAGGTGTACAATAGAGTGATTCACGGTTTTAAAAGTTATACTCCATTGACGGTTACTATAGAATGTTGGCTGTGTTATACAGAGTGAAGTAAGTCAGAAAGAGAAAAACAAATATCACATATAAGGAATCTAGAGACATGGTACCGATGGACATATTTGCAGGGCAGGAATGGAGGCTCAGACAGAGGGAAGTGACCCACGGACATGGCGGGGGCAGGAGAGGGTGGCGTGAACTGAGAGAGCAGCATTGGAATGCATACATCACCGCGTGCAAAAGAGGGGGCTAGGGGCGCAGCTGCATAGATAGATGCCGAACAGCTGCAGAGATGGCTGCATAACCCAGGGAACTCAGCCTGGTGCTCCGTGACGACCTAGGGGGTGGGGGGGGGTGGGAGGTGGGAGGGAGGCCAAGAGGGAGGGGACATGCATGTACCTGTGGCCGATTCATGCTGATGTGTGGCAGAAACCAACACAACGTCGTAAAGCAACTATCCTCCAATTAAAGACAATACATTTTTAAAAACACTGAGGCCACGTTAGCTGTGTTCCCCGTGATGCAAATACATCCTTGCTGCTTCTTTTATACTTAATAGTCTGTACCTTCGGAGAAGGCGATGGCACCCCACTCCAGTGCTCTTGCCTGGAAAATCCCGTGGACGGAGAAGCCTGTTGGCTGCAGTCCATGGGGTCACTAAGAGTTGGATATGACTGAGCGACTTCACTTTCCATTTTCACTTTCATGCATTGGAGTGGGAAATGGCAATCCCCTCCAGTGTTCTTGGCTGGAGAATCCCAGGAACGGGGGAGCCTGGTGGGCTGCCGTCTACGGGGTCGCACAGAGTCGGACACGACTGAAGTGACTCAGCAGCAGCGGGAGGAGCAGCAGCAGCCTGTGCCTCTGACCCCCCTGCCCCCACACTGCCCTTCCCCTGCGAGCCTGTGCCTCTGACCCCGGACGGGGACGTGACGGGAAGGGGACGCTCGGACACGGAGACTGAGGGGACGGGGACGTGACGGGAAGGGGTGCGAGCCTGTGCCTCTGACCCCCCTGCCCCTACATCGCCTTTCCCCTGCGTTTTAATTATGATTTTTAAAATTATGACGATCGCTCCTGTCCTGGGGCTTTGGTTACAGACTCGTAAAGGTTTCATCCAATGGAGCACGCTCCCCTGCGGGTTCTCACCGCCCCCCGCCGCCACCGTGACGTGAAACGCGCAGTCCCCCGCAGTCCACACCACTGCCTGGCCACCCCAAGCCTGGCCAGCCTAGATGCTCCCCGGCATGACGACTCAGCGCTTCCCAGAGGCTGTGACTTCTCCCGTCTGCTACCCGAACGGGCTTCTGTGGGCCGGGAGGTCTCACGGTCCCTGCCCACAGGTGGGACAGCTGAACACACATAGGTTATTTACCCACCAGGAAGAGCAGAATCGGGAGTCAGAGTCCTTGCTCTTGACCTCCTTGTTTCCCAGTCTGTTTCTCTCTCACACACACACACTCACACACACACCCTACAGTTATGAACGATGCTGCTGCTGCTTCGTCGTGTCCGACTCTGTGCGGCCCCATAGACGGCAGCCCACCCGGCTCCCCCGTCCCTGGGAATCTCCAGGCAAGAACACTGGAGTGGGTTGCCATTTCCTTCTCCAGTGCATGAAAGTGAAACGTGAAGGTGAAGTCGCTCAGTCATGTCTGACTCTTCGCGACCCCATGGACTGCAGCCTACCAGGCTCCTCCGTCCATGGGGTTTTCCAGGCGAGAGTGCTGGAGCGGGTGCCATTGCCTTCCCTGGCGGTTGTGAGAGATGCAGCCCCCATTAATATCGCCTCTGCTAGTTCTCATCTGTCCTCAGTCTGTGCCCAGGGGTCAAGGGTGAAGGGGCCTCGTGGAGTGTGGTGTTTCCCATCTCCCACAGGAGGCCCAGGAGGGCCTGTGCCCCGGGGTGTCTGTAGGTGGGAGGGATGCTCCCAGCTCTGAACTGAGAGCCGTGGAGGGGGGTCCATCAACCACAGCGAGGGTCCATCCGGTCTCTGCATGGAGGGAAGTCCATCTGACTCGCAAAGGAGCCCCAGTTTGTGGGCCCTCCAAGGACCAACCAGGAGGCCGTCAGCTCTGAGCCAGGGTGTCCCATCACGGCAGGGCCTGGGGCCGCTCGGCACTTGGAGAGCAAATGCACGTCTTGGCGTCCGCCTGGGCTCTCACATGCTCCAGGTCGGAGGCGGGAGGCAGACGGTTCTACCCCATCCCGTCCCCACTGCATTTGGGGGATGTATGGCTCTGCTCTCCATCCCCCAGGCTTTCAAGCCACAGCTGGGTCAGCCAACGTGGCCTTGCGTGGTCGGGTCCAGCTGGGAGAGGCGACGTCCAGGCCGCAGTGGTGGTGGGTCTGGGGGCCCGGCAGCCTCCACGGCCCTGGCTTCTGCTGTTTTCCTGGGAATCGAAACCCCAGGATGCTGGCAGGTCCATCCATCTCCCGCAGGCGACCCCCGCAGGAAGCATGCCAGCCAGATGTCCCTGCCAGCTTTCCTCGGGAACACACACCCAGAGCCCATGCACGTGCGCGCGCACACACACGCCCTCGCACGCCCACATTAATCAGAGCTCTGTCTCCATTATCTCCCTGACCTCCCGCCAAAGCCGCCTGATCAAGGCGGTTCCCTCGCATGAGGACCGCGGATGCTTTCTGAGGGCTGGGAGGGTTTCGTCAGTTGGGTTCTTTCCAGCATGAGTCACTGTCCGCCTCTTCTCCGTAATTAGTGTTCTGGGAGTTGCTGGTGTAACTCTGGTGAAGTCCAGAGAAATTAATCAAAGTGTATCTTACACTTGAAACGCAGTCAGAAGCGCCGTCCGGCCAAATTCCGCAGCACTGGAGCACAGTCAGCTTGTGCTCCCCTCCGCTCCCTTTTTTAAATTAGTTTGCAATTTCCCACATGCTCCTCCTCACCTTCCTCCCTCAATCTGGGCGCTTTCCTCTTCAGTATTTTGTTCTGGGAGGTTTTTTCATTGTTTTCCCAACCGCCGGCAGTTTCTCAACCGCTGCATACCATCCGTCTCAATAAAATGGTTCTCACGGAAGCTGGGCCCAGGAGGAGCTGGGTACATGCCTCTCCTTTGACGCGGCCCCGCTGTGTCCACGCACTCCAGGACTGCCCTGCTTTGTGGCCACGTCAGACGTGAGACACAAGAGGCCCCCATGAACCGCCAGACTGCACTTGTACCCAACCATGCTCCAGCCTGGCAGGTGTCAGAACATGGGATGTTTCTAGTGTGATGATCAACTTCCATGTCCCAAACCCCCATTTCACTGGAGAGACTGAAATTCGAGTGAAGAATGGCAAGACTGTGTACAAACAGAACTCTGCCCCACGGCCTGCAGCAGCCAGCCCGAGACCAACCCCTTCCCTGCACTGACCAGCCAGGAGGCCAGCCCCCTCTCTGCCCTAACCAGCCTGACCACCAACCCCTTCCCTGCTCTAACCAGCTGGACCATCAACCCCTTCCCTGCATTAACCAGCCGGACCACCAACCCCTTCCCTGCACTAACCAGCCAGCAGGCAGCTGCTCTGAGTCAGGCTGTCTTATGTAGGAAGTCAGACAACTATCTCTAGGAACCGGTCCAGGAAGTGAGACAATAACCCCTGTAACAACTGGCCCCGAACAACCGGGACTTGATTAATAACTGAAAGCATCTCTAATTTCTGTCCCCTTTTCCAGTGTCCCAGAGAAAGCCAGATCTGCACCCTAACGAATGATGGGGCGCCCCACTGCTGGTCGGCCCACCCCCACTTCCCCGGGCCCCCACCTCTATCCACCATACAGCCCCCCTGGCCTCGGCCTGGCCAGGGTCTCTGCCAGACCAGGTTGTGCTGGTCGAGTCCCTCACTAGAGCCAGCTCTGTGGGGGCAGGCTTTGTCCCCATCTGGGTGGTCTTCATTCAGTCCACGTACTCTGGTCCACAAGAGTCCCAGGCAGCATGCCCGGTGCTCCGCAGTCGCCGGGGCCCCTCTCAGGAGCCACTGTATGTCCCAGGCCAGATTGCTCCCCTGTATTGTGGGGTCCCTGCTCGCCTGTCCTGCGGGGTTCTTCTAACCTGGGAGGCAAGCTATGACTTTGTAGGAGACCTTACTTGGTGGCCTGGGGCCAGAAAGAGGGGATTCAGGCTCCCTAGACTGAGTTCTCAGGCAGCTCGGGCCTCCCAAGCCCCCTGCACAGTGCATGTGCCCACGTGTGACCAGGTCTGCACGGGCCCCAGCCCTCCCACGTCCCACGAGCTCAGCACACCTGCCTGTCACCTGCTGGCGCTCTGTCCGGCCCCTCTGCAGGGAGGGCCCCGTGCCTTTCCCGGCCATTCCTTACACCCTAGCAGACTAAGCCTAGGCACCCCCTCCTCCAGGAAACGTGCTTGAGCTTGGCAGGACCCCTGCCTCGCATGTGTCCACAGTCCCCGCACGCTCCCGTGTCTGGGCCAGGACGCTGTTCCTGAAGCCCTTGTCCACCTCCAGGTGAGGATCACGCGGCTCACGCCACGCCGGCACCCTCAGCCCATCTGAGCCGGGACAGCAGGCATCCACCCGTGGGGGTCAAAGTCACCCCCCGTCCAGGGGAGATGGTGCAGCTTTTAGACAGGGGATGTGCCGGGATTCATCCTACAGACGCAACTCTGGCAGGCGGTGAGGTGGGTGGTAGATGGAGAGATGGCGCTGGAGAAGCGCTTGAAGAAATACTGGTGAGTCCAGGGGCTGGCATAGGGCAGGGGAGGGCGGGGAATCCTGAGTTGTTCAGCTCCTGGTCCCCTTTCAGAAGACAGACTCCAGGTGACCTCCGGCTTTCTGCACACAACGGCTCTAAACTGTCCTCGTGGCCTGCTGCTTCAAAGGACAGCGTCTGCCAGGCGTCTCGATTAGGCTTTCTGGGACCCGCTGCCACTTGTGTGTGTGCACGACTGGGGGGTAGTAAGGATCCCACGGGGCCAAAGGACAAAGACCGCAGTCGGGGCCACTCACCTGTTTGGCCACCTGAGCAGACAGGTGAGCCGCTCTCTGTGCAGCTAACTACGGGAACGGTTTGAAAATGAACTCTATTTTGTAAAGTGTCCCTGAGCTTGGCTGCAGTCTTCCTGCAGAAGCCGGGAGACGCCTGTGGGCTGGTAACAGGTGCAACACTGACCGGGCAAGACTAGGATGGGACGCTGGCCTCCCTGCCGGTGCCCCTGCCAGTCTCGTTCCCCCCGAAGGGAGTTCCACCGACCAGGCCCCCAGAGGGGCAGCCGCTCCAGCTGGGTGGGGAGCCGCTCCTTTGCTGACATCTGCTAGAGCGTAGCCCGGCTCTGATGCCTGGAGGCCCGGGCACTTGGAGACTCCGGGATGCAGGCATTGAGGCTCACGGGGCAACCTCTCCCGGTCCTGGGGAAGGAGGTGAGCGCCGTCCAGGGGACGGGGCGTGAAATGGCAGCCACGGGGACAGACCCCAGGTGCCCCGGGGGCCGGTGAGGGTCTCCGTGACCAGAGGCTCCGCCTGCAAGGCCTGGGAGGGGTAGCGGGCCCCTGCAGAGCGGGCGTGTGCCCGGAACTGGGCGCTGCTGACGCTAACGTGGCTCAGCTGGCGCCCGCGACCCACTGGTTCTTGGCCTCATCCGGGTGACAAGTTCTTAGCCTTCTCTTCCAGAAAGTGGTCCATCCAGGAGACGCTGTGTTATCAGAGATCTCTCGTCATCACTCATCAACAAGAGACGTTCCTCTGTCACCTCGTTTCAAAACCTTGGGTCTTTTCCCATTTTTTCTTGAAACGGAAGCAAAGTTTACCAGTTGGTCGGTCTCTGCTCTCCCTTCATCCCTTGCTGATTCTCATACTCTATCTAAATAATAATCTTGCACCTGAAATCTTCTTCGGGTTTTCTCATCCCAGGATATATACCTCAGAGAATATTCAGAAAGAAATTATGTACCATGAAAATCATTTGTCCTTGAAAGGAGGAGGTCAACCAGATAACCTATCAGAAAGGTCTGGGGACTTCTGATCTTATTCTAGAGTCACAGTTCCCCCTCCACCCCCAGGAACACCTGGCAACATCTGGACATATGTTAGGCTGTCACATCTGGGGGGTGTTTTCAGTAGAAGCTGCTGCTAAACACCCTAGGGTGCACACCCTGGCCCCAGCAAAGAATGACTTGCTTCAAAATGTCAAAAACAGAGGCTGAGAAACCCCCTTCTAGGTTTTGTCCAAATATCCTCTCATCTGTTTTGTTTGGATGAGCCTTTGGCTTTTGTGACTGATTTCAGCTTTTTCCATATTTTAAATACATTTAGTTCTACTCTTCACGCCATGTATGTTTACTTCTACTAATGTGAACTATTTCCATTTTTACTATTTTCCCTCCTATCTCCTTCGACCTTCTTGGGATCATACACTGCAGACTCGGTATGATCATATTCTTATTTTGATAAAGAAATCATTGCAACCCCTCCAGCTGCTGCCGTGACCATAATCCTTCGATTTTTCATGCGTGACTTTTTCCTGTATCCTCCTGTGTAAGAAGTCAGGATTTTTCATGCGTGATTTTTCCAGTATCCTCCTGTGTAAGAAGTCAGATTGCGTTCCTTTTGCGTCTATAGTTTCATTTTGCTCTTCATTTCCTCGTGGACCCACCGTCTCCGGTGGAAAGTGTCTTCCATCACCACGTGGTTGGGCACCTGCTTACGTTCCTGTCCTCGTTCGTGTCTCACTGTGTCCAGAGAAGGAAGGGCGGGCTACAGTCTCTGCCTGTGGTCCATCGAGGAGGGGGAAGGGTAGGAACATGTGTGCTCTTGTGTCTATCGACTGGGGAGGCCTCATCCTGTTTCATCTTCTCTGAACATGTGTTCTTCCTTCTCCAGCGCCCGCTGTGACCCAGTCCCACCCAGGTCACGTGTACCCCTCCTGCGGGCCCACCGCAGGCCCTGTCCACCAGGACCTAGACCAGGCCAGCACTCCATTCTCAGCCCAGGTCAGGGCCCTGCGGGGAGCAAAGACTGGGGCCCTGAGATACAGGATGGGGACCGCCAAGTCGATACCCTAGAAAGCGTCCATCCCCCCAATTCCTGCTACCGAGCCCCCTCCAACCTGTGAACCACGAGTGCTCCCCCTGCCTGAGAGGACACAGGGTCCCCTGCTTCCTGACACAGCACAAGCCTGGGCCCACACCAGCCCCCTCGGTCATCAGAGCAATAAGTAGGTTCACGTGTCAGTGGCACCCGACAGGGGCCATGGAACTCGGCCAACGTGACCCCAGGTGCCAGGAGGCCCCGGGGCGGCTGGACCACCAGGTGGATGGCGGAGTGTCCCAGGGAGAGCGAGCTTAGTGACGGGAGTGCTCGGGAGAAGACCCTCAAGGCTGCGTTCTTCCAGAAACTCGGAGGAGCCCCGGTCCTCACGAGTGATGGAGGCAGGCAGGGGCCTCTGTGGGGACTGGCAGGGACAACAAGGAGCTTGAGGCCAGTGACCTCTGCCTGTCCCGCTGCAGGGTGCCCTATGTCACTGGGCTCGGGCTGGGGGCTGACCTCTGGGGGTCTGGGGGTGGGGAAAGCTGTTCCAGGGCTGGGCTCCCAGACAGCAATGGGGATGGACGAGTCCCGGGGGGTCAGAAGCTGGGACACAAACACGTGGTGAGTGGGGATCAGAGAGCAGTCAGCAGGGCCTGTCCCTCCAAGAGCTGAAAGACGTGGCCACTGCCGTCCACGCTTTCCACAGTCCCGACTACAAACGGCCCCGGGCCTCGTCTTCCCAGAGACCAAGAGCTTCGTCCACGTGTTTTCTTCTAAGGTGAGGGCTGCTGTGGGTCAGGAGCTGACCTCCTCCCACCCACCCTGGGTGCAGGCTGCAAGCTCCCAGCTCCTTTTGGGAGGGAGAAGCCATGTCCGGGATGTTGGTTTCCCCCCATGCAAACCTCGTTCTTGTCCTGTACCTTCCTCAAAGAATTCTCCAGAAGCAGCACTCTCCACCAAGCATCAGGGGTGGATTTCATTGACCGTTTTTCTCATTGACCATTTTGTAGGGAAAGGCAGAGAAGAGGACTCCCCAGTCTCTCCAGGTGTGAGTCCACGAGATCCCCTTCCTGCCTCGCTCTCTGGCACCACCACGAGGCAGGCCTCTCCCTTCCTCCTCCCTCCTGGAGCCTGAGATCGGCTGCTTCCTAGACCCTGGTCCCAGCCGGGGAAAACCCTGGAGGAAACCTCCCCAGCTTATTATGACTGGTTGCTGATGCTGAGTTTGCCTCGGTTTCTCACCATCCACCCAAGTTGGTTTCAATGTGTCCCCACCAGCCACGTGAATTGTGTCCCTGAGAAAAGGTTGTGTAGATATCACTTTTCCCATCTTGATACAGAAATGGGGAAAACAGATGCAAACAAACTTAGGTATCTGGTGCTGCAGGTTGGATAGTACCCCCTCCCCCAGATTCACGTCCTCCCCCAGATTCACGTCCTCCGAGAACCAGAGTGCAAGAGCGTCTGCACAGACGCAGCTAAGTGAGAATCTTGGGATGGCAATATCCTCGATGCAGGGAGTGCATGCCCAGTCATGTCTGACTCTTTGTGACCCCGTGGACTGCAGCCTGCCAGGCTCCTCTTCTGTCCACGGGATTTCCCAGGTAAGAAGACTAGAGCGGTTGCCATCTCCCCCTCCAGGGGAGCTTCCTGATCGAACCCACATCCCCCTCATTTCCTACGTTGCAGGCAGATTCTTTGCCTGCTGAGCAACTGGGGAAGCCCCTCCTTGATGTAGGCTGGGTCCTCAGTCCAGTAAACAGGGTCCTTAGCAGGCGAGGCGGGGACCCAGACAGAGAGAGAAGGCCGTGTGAAGAAAAGGCGGAAACTGGAGGCTGCAGCCCCGAGCCAAGGGATGCACGGTTGGAGCCGTGAGCAGCTGCGGGAGGCAGGAGGGAAGGACCCTGCCCTGGGGCCGCAGGAGGGAGGCAGGCCCCTCTGCGCCCCTGGATCTGCGGGCTCTGGCCTCCAGGCTGCGAGACAACGCATTTCCGTTGCTTTGAGTCTCTGGTGTGGCGACTGGTTACCGCAGCCCCAGGAAATGAACGTCCCTGAGGACGGGGGAGCAAAGACGGGGCTGCTGAGATCCGATCCTCTTGCCTGTGAGGGTCCCTCGGCGATGTCCCCGCTTCGCCCCTGCACTCCTGACCCCCCTGGACGCAGACTGTCTCCCAGTGGATGACACAGCAAAGAGCTCCTCCTCCCTCCGTGACCTGACGGTTCCGGGTGCCCCTCACTGTCACCCAAATGTCTGAAGATTTAACTCCGGGTCCCTGGCACCCAGCCCAGGCCACGCCCAGCAGGTGCTCCCGGCCTGAGCCAGGGTCGGTGCCCAGAGGCCTGGCCCCTCTGCAAGCCAGGGCAGTTTCCCAGCCTGAGGTTAGGACAGCAAAACTCGCAGTCCAGCTCTGCCCCAGAGAACCTTCCAGATCAGCCAGCTTCAGCCCCTCAGAGGTAACTTCCTGGGGGCTCTGACCCGGCTCCCCACGGCCGGCCTCCTCCCCACCCGGCGGGCAGCCTGCGGGAGCTTTGCAGGGAGGGTTTCGCTCTCTCTCTCTGTGGCTACTTACAGGTCTTTGGAAACGAGAGGCCCCTCAGAAGGGCCAGCTGTCCCCGGGACCGGGTGATATCTCACGGCCGTCTGCGGGCAGTACCCACTCGGGGCTGAGCAGCAGGTGGGGGGCGTCTGGCCAGTGTGCCCGGCTGCCACGCCGGTCTAGCCCTCACCTGGCTGTGCCTCCATCTGCAGGCCGGGTCCACACCTCCCCAGCGGCTGCGAGGGCAGAGCCCCCTCTCCCCGGCTCCCCCGCAGCCTGACACACTCTGTTTTTCTTTCCTCTCAGGTCAGCCCTGCGGCCAGAATCCTGGCGGCTCCTTCTTTCGGGGCCTTTTCCTGTCGTAAAAGACATTCCTGTTCAGTACAAACTTTGTTTCTTTTGTTTTCAGTGATGTTCAAAGAACACAGTAAAAAAAAAAAAAAAAAAAAAAGGACCTTCCTTTAAAAATAAAAAAATTGAAAATAAGAATCAGTCCTCAATTCCCACCAGGGAGAAGGCACCAACCTCTTGCTCGTGATCCGCTCTCATCTCGGTTAAGAGACCGTATTTGCTTGAGCCTTTTGCTTAGACTCTGTTCCGTTCTACACCTCTGTACGGTCATCTATATGACAGTGTCAAAGTCTTGACTTCTGCGAGTTTATAGAAAGCCTTGAAATCAGGTGGCGTAAATCCTCCAACCCTGTTCTTTTTATGTTTTTTTAATTATTTGGGTTATCGGAGGCCCTTTGTACTTTCATATAAAGTGAAAATCAGCTGTGTGGTTTCTACCCCCAGAAAAGTTGCTAAAACTACTCACTGAGGCCGTTTGGGCTGCACTGGGTCTCCGCTGTGGCACGCAGGCTTTCTCCGGCTGTGGCGAGCAGGGCTACTCTCCAGCTGGGGGGCGAGGGCCCTCCTTACGGTGGCTTCTCTTACTGGGGATCGTGGGCTTAGCTGCCTCTTGGCATGTGGGATCTTCCCAGGGATTGAACCTGTGTCCCTCACATTGGCAGGCAGATTCTTAACTACTAGACCCCCGGGAAGTCCAAAGCTGCTAGAATTTTTATTGGGGTTGCATTTAAAACCTGGATCAATTTGAGAACTGCCGTCTGAAGCAGTATAGAGTCTGCTGACTCAGGAACATGATATAACATTCCACTAAGACGGGCACCTTTAGCTTCTGATTTTTTTGTTTGTTTGTTTTTCAGCTCACCTGTCTTGGACAGTTTCTGTTAAGTGTATGTACAATATTTCATTGTCAGTGGTACTACTTAAAAAAATCGATTATCATTTGATTCTTATTAGTGTATAGAAATGCAGTTGATTTTTGAATATTGATCTATTTTGCAACCTGCCAAAATTAATCACCCTTGGTAGCTCTCTTATAGATCTTTTAGGATTTTCTATACAGACAACCTGTCACCTGTGCATTTAGACAGCTTTTCTTCGTTCTTTCCATCGGTGTGAGTTTCATTACTTTTTGCTGCCTTATTGCCACAGTGAAGCCTCCAGCGCCATGTTAAACAGAAGTGTGAACACAGACGTTCTTGCCTGGTTCCCAATCACAGGAAGAAAGTATCTTGTTTTCTTGTCATAAATTTACACTAGCCACAGTTTTCAGTAAGCCTCATTTGCTGAGCTGAAAAGTTCTTTACTAACCTTAGTTTTCTCAGAGATTTTTTTTTAAATCATAAAGAGACGCTGCTGCTGCTGTTGCTGCTAAGTCGCTTCAGTCGTGTCCAACTCTGTGCGACCCCATAGACGGCAGCTCACCAGGCTCCCCCACCCCTGGGATTCTCCAGGCAAGAACACTGGAGTGGGTTGCCATTTCCTTCTCCAATGCATGAAAGTGAAAACTGAAAGTGCAGTCGCTTAGTCGTGTCCGACTCTTCGCGACCCCATGGACTGCAGCCCACCAGGCTCCTCCGTCCATGGGGTTTTCCAGGCAAGGGTACTGGAGTGGGGTGCCATTGCCTTCTCCGAAAGAGACGCTGAACTTTGTCAATGCTTTCTCTGCATCTAATGAGATGCAACTGATATCTCTTTCCTGGCACCTTCCCCAACTAACTTGCCACTCCCTCCCCTGCCCAGATTTGGTTGGAGGGGTCTGTGTGATGTGGGCAACTGTCTGACCCATTGAAACTGGACTTGGGTGAGGGCCCACATTTCCCGGGGTGGGGGCACCTGCCAGGGAAGACTCTTCAGAACAGGCCTGTCCCAGGCTGTGGGCAGGGGCGGCCCCTGACAGATTCACCTTGAGGGCAACAGGGAGGAAGCCTGACTCACTTGAGGCTGAGTTCCCATGCCCCCAGCGAGGACAGAGCCTCTCAAAGCAGAGCTTCCAGACTGAAAGGGACCTGCCTGGGCCCTGCTTGGGCCCCCGGGAGCGGTTTTCCCCTTTTGCAAATGAAACCAGGGTGCTCACCCATCCATAGTGGGAAGATGTCTGGACCCATCCCCCCAAGGAAGCCTACTTTAATGGTGAGTCTGGGAACCATCAGCCCTCAGGCATCAAGCCTTTTCCTGCCGGGCACACACTTCTGTAAAATGTGAGGTGTGTGGGTAGAGATGTGCTTGTTGGGAGGAGAAACAATGATGGCTCTTGTTTCCCGACTTCCTTCTTTCATCCCTCAATCAATATCAAATAAGGTGTTCTTGCTGAGAACGCATCTAGGCAAAGCAGAGGAAGCATCACCAGGAACACTGGGTACTGAACACAGGTCTTATGCCACCCGATTAAGCAAAAGCAATTGGCTAGGATGTGTCCCCAGCTGGGGAAAAAGCATCTGTAAGCAGTCACGGAGTGTGGGTGAGACGTGGTGATTCTCCCCAGTGTGACTGGCGCCTGGTCCAGGGTGGCCCACCTGTTCAAGCTGCGTCTGTGGCAGCTTGCGTCATCCGGCGTGATCAGCTCTTTCCTCGCAGAGACGCTGCCCACCCCAGCCTCCTCACACCAGCTCTCCTGCTCCAGGCCCTAAGCCAGGAGGATGGGTGTCCTGAAGAGTGACTGATTGACCCAGCCTCTGTGCAGATCCACAGAGCAGAGACCCAGTCCCCAGGAGCCTGAGCAACAAATGAGAGCTGTGGGCCCTGGGCATTTTGAGCTCATTTGTTATGCAGCCTAACCCAGAAAAGGTTACAAATATAACTTCTGGAACAGCATGGGTAAATGTTTCATGTGATTTTTTTCAGATGGGATGTTTGCTCCTTAATCAGATATTTAAAACATGCTTTTCATAACATTTTATTAAATATGTATTCTGCATCAGTTACTCTTCACCTTGTCTGTTCTAGAAAATTGTTCAGATTTTCTGTCTTGTATTAGCAAAAGGATAAAAGAATAGTCCAGCTGTCTGGCCAACTCATTTTGGCAACATATATCTTTCCTTTATTAAATGCATAGAAAAAGTTTGAGCGCAATTTGTGAAAAATGCTGCTTTTTTGCTTGATATTTACCAAATTTAAAACATATTTATATAATTTTGATCATTAATAATTAATATTAATAGCAATGATATTTTAATAATTAATTAATTTAGTCAACAATCATTTAATTGTTTTAATCAAAAAGTTTTAGAGACTTCCCCAGCAGTCCAGTGGTTAAGGGCCCACTTTCCGATGCAGGGGGCTCAGGTTTGTTCCCTGGGTGTGGTCAATTTTTTTTAATATTAAAAAAAGAAAGAAAAATGTTTTAATACTAGAGCTTCATGGTTATTGGAAAAAATGTATTTTTAAATTTTAATATATGTAAATATTGTCATTTGTGATAGGATTAGCAGGAGACAGAATAATTACAGGGTGATCCATAAGAGGCTTTTCAGCATGAAAATATATACATTAAGGCAGACATAGGTGGAGGAAATGGAAAAGAATTAGGAGTTAAAAGAAAGGAAGGAGACATGCATATTTTCTGACAGGTAATGCTTATGATGTACTTTCTAAGTTAATATTAGTAAGGGATTCATTATGATATTTACAGTCTAACAAACACTTTTGGAATACAGAAGTAACAGTTTCATTTAAATTTATTATTTATAATATCCTGGAAAGTATAGACTTGGCAACTTTTTAAAACGTGACTAAAATGTTTATGTGTAAACTTAAAATGTGTGAGGTCTACCCAGTTTCTTCAAAATCTTTCAGAGGAAGCGAGGATCACAGACCCACAGCTTGCCTGTCTGAGTCAGCGGGAAAGGCCCCAATGACCCAGCCTTTAACCCTTGGAAAGCTTGACCCCATGAGTCACAGTCCTGGAATCCGGCCCCAAACCCTCAGGAATGATGAAATGTGCTGAGAGGCAGAAGGAGGGCTCCCAGGGGAGGTCTCAGCATCCCTGGGGACCATCCTTCCCCCTGGACGCATCCCTGGGGACCATCCTTCCCCCTGGGGGCGTCCCTGGGGAGCATCCTTCCCCCTGGAAGCGTCCCTGGGGACCATCCTTCCCCCTGGAAGCATCCCTGGGGACCATCCCATCTCCTGGGGCCATGGCAGGCCCCAGCTCTTCTTCCCCATCCTCTACCTGTACCATCTGATGCCCTTTCCTCGTCTGAAGCGCTTCCCCAGTTTTCCCCTCGCTCTCCTGGTGGAGGTGCGTTCCTAAACTTGGACCCAACCCCTCTGACTGCGCTTCTCGTATCCCTAAAGCCTAGTTTCCCACCACCTCCTGTAGCTGACCTTCAGAGTGGACTGTAGGAGGAGTCAGCAAAGGCCACGGGGAAAGGGGAGAAGCGTGGCCTAGAGGGTGCAGCAGGGGCTGGCAGGAGCCGAGGGGCAGCTGCAGGCAAGGACGCGCGTGGGCTGCGTCCCCGAGGGGGGAGGGCCAGAGGAGGGCACCGCCGCTGCAGTCCCCAGGGCCTCGTGGTGCCTCCTGGCTCCATCCCTTCACAGCTTCCTATCTGCCCATCAGTGTCCCAGGAGCGCTGAAGTTCTTCCTGTCGCATATGCCTTAAACAAAATCTCCAGTCCTGATGGGAAATGAACACTTTCTGCAAATATATATATATAGAGAGAGAGAGAGAGAAAGAGAGAGAGTGTAATGAACTCCAGAACCATCAAATTTCTCCTTCTGTCTTTCTCTCCGAGCACACTGCAACCTAAATTCAAATAATAGAAAATCTACTGGTTAGGTGGGGGAATTTTTAAGTCTCCCTTGTGCATTGGAGTATAACCGGTTAACAGATAATGTTGTGGTAGTTTCAGGCCAACAGTGGAGGGAGTCAGCCACACACATACGTGGATCCATTCTCCCCCGAAATCAACGCCGGGTAAGTTTTGCGTTTTCAGCATGGACTCTTCCCGCCCAGGGGCAGGGCCCGCCTCTGCACTCTGGCAGGGGTCCTGCTGCCGCCGCTGCTGCTGCTAAGCCCCTTCAGTCGTGTCCGACTCTGTGCGACCCCACAGACGGCAGCCATCAGGCTCCCGCGTCCCTGGGGCTCTCCAGGCAAGAACCCTGGAGTGGGGTGCCGTTTCCTGCTGGCTGCTTGGGCTTCCCTGGTGGCTCAGAGGTTAAAGCGTCTGCCTCTAATGTGGGAGACCTGGGTTCAATCCCTGGGTCGGGAAGATCCCCTGGAGAAGGAAATGGCAACCCACTCCAGGATTCTTGCCTGGAGAATCCCATGGATGGAGGAGCCTGCTGGGCATGGGGTTGCAAAGAGTCGAACATGACTGAGCAACTTTTCACTTTCACTTTTCACTTTTCTGGCTCCTAACAAAGTACTGAGATTCTATTTGCGAAGGTTTTGCGCATTCCGTATTATTGTATTCTCGGCTTTTTCTGACCATGCTGCACAGACTTTTATTACATTTTTTCCTTTTTTTGGCTTATTAAATAAAATGGAATAGACAAGTTTCCTAATAGAAAATCATCTGGCATTTCTGCAATACATCCTTCCTGCTGTGGACGTAGTATTCGTTTAGCAGACGAAGAGACTGACTTGCAAGTATTTTATTTTGTATTCTTGGGCTTCCTTTCCTAAGCGACACAGTATTTTTCTTTTTTGCATTATTCTTGTTAATTTTGAGAATTAAAGTTATATAGATATGTTTATAAAATATATTAGAAATATTTGATCTTTTTCCATATCTTACATCATTGTGGAACACACAGGAATCATGTCCTACTGATGCTTGAAATAATTCAACCCAGTTCATTTAAACTTGGCACCTATTTGGAAATAACTGCTCTCACGATGTTTTCAAATCTTTGCTTTTGGTTTGTTTAGATTTTAGTGATTCTGAAACTAATGTTGTGATTTATATTTTTTTCATTTATCCATTTCATTAAGACTTAAAATTTTTTACGTCATTTCCCACCATGTATCATAATTTGTTTTCTCCATTCCTAATTTTCTCTTTTTTCTCTTTCTTAAAAAGTTAGGCTCGCCAGTGATTTTGTCAATTTTTTAATCTTACTAAAAAGAACCAGCTCTTGATTTTGTTTTCAATTCCACCACATTTTTCAAGTTGGAGTTTCGAAATTCTTTTACTCTTTTCTTTTCTAGTTTTCATGTTTTCTACGTTCGATGTCTTTATACAAGGGCTTCCTCTTTGATGTTTAAGTTGTTTAACCCCAGAATTGTTCTGTGGGTGAAGCTCTGACCTCAGCACCTAGTAGTGAGTTTTAGGATAGAAGGCCATCTTTGGCTTGTTTAGACAACACACTGAAATTGGCATGTCTACTTTAACTTTATTAGTCCCTACATAGCCTGCTATGACAAACCTAGACAGTGTATTAAAAAGTAGAGACATCAGTTTACTGACAAAGTCCATGTGGTTTTCCCTGTAGTCATGTACAGATCTGAGAGTTGGACCATAAAGAAGGCTGAGCGCCCAAGAATTGATACTTTTGAATTGTGGTGCTAAAAGAGACTCTTGAGAATCTCTTGGACTAATCAAACCAGTCCATTCTAAAGGAAACCAACTCTGAATATTCATTGGAAGGACTGGTGCTGAAGCTGAAGCTCCAATACTTTGGCCACCTGATGGAAAGAGTCAACTTGTTGGAAAAGATCCTGATGCTGGGAAAGACTGGGGGCAGGAGGAGAAGGGGACGACAGAGGATGAGACGGTGGATGGCATCACCGACTCAATGGACATGAGTTTGAGCAAACTCCGGGAGATAGTGATGGACAGGGAGGCCTGGCGTGCTGCAGTCCATGGGGTCGCAAAGAGTCGGACACCACTGAGCGACTGAGGACAACAAATGGCCTGCACCAGAGCCCTTTCTTGCCCTCTCCAAAAGCATCCATTGCTTCCTTATCTTAAAGCACAGAGTAACTCATATACAACTGTAATGATTTTTTCCTGTCTGTGTACCCCACCAAATTTCGCACTGTAGAAGGACGTTCTTATAATAATTAGACATAAATCCCCGGATACAGTGACTGGCATTTAAACAACTGTGATAAGAGTAATAACAATAACCCTTATTCAGTGCTTACCAGGCAACATGCTGAGACTTTCTTGCCCACGATCTTGTTTAACTCTCAGAAGAGCCCTAAGAAGCCAGCACTCTTTCAGCCCCATTTTACAGATGAGATCACCAAGGTTCAGAGCTGGGGGTTGCCCAGTAAGTGGGAAACTTGGGATGCAGACCAGGCAGAGGTTGAGGCTTAAATCCTACCTATTCTGATATTTAATGAGTCAGCAAATGAGTTGGCACGTCCTTGGCTCTGGGTGCTCTTATGAGAAGATGTTATTTTGTCTTGCAATTATTTAATTGAGTCTTTCCCCACTTAAAATGGAAAGGGCACAGAGGCCTGTCTTCTCTTCTGTCCTGGCTTCAATAATACAGTTGAGATCCCCTCTCTCAGCCCTGCTTTGCAACCTGTAACCTTTTCTTCTCTGTTTCTTCCCGTGTTTCCTCTTCTCCCTTTAGGAAGTCAGTCCGCTGCTTTCCCAGCACAGAATACGTGCCAGGCAATCCCTTCTGGGCCCCGGGCCCCTGCTGGCGGCCTCCTGACCTCAGCAATTGGCCAGAACCAGGGATGGGACATCGAACCTTTTCAACCTTCCAGCCGCGACTGGAACACTAGGTGTCTGAGAAAGAAAAGTTTAAACTATTCCTGCGACGTGTCGCCTCCTGCCTTCGCTTCCCACAGCAGGCAGGGAGGCCTCCCCGCCACCCCGCAAGCGTGGCTCGGGAGGTTGCCAGACCACGGTGGGGGAGTGCTTCGGACATCAGCTGTGCTGCGTCTGCGCTCTGATACTAAACACTGATGGGCCCACCGGCCTCCGGTGCCTTTAACCTCGAATGCATCCTGACGCCCCTTCTTGGGGACCCGGTTATGACCCAGCGGACCCGCACGTGGCTCCCCAGCGAGGGGCCCATGCCAGCCCTGCCAGTCTCCCCAAATCAGCCCTGCCTGTCCCTCCAGCCCACCTCCGGCCCCATGCTCTGTCCCCACCGCCTGCACCCGCACCCCCCGTCACTCCCTCCCCACCCGCCCTCCCAGCAGGCTGGCCCCTGCAGAGCTGGCTTCGACCCCCGGGGTTTCTGTAGGGGCCCTGATGCTGACCCCTCACCGAGCCTCCTGCAGGCTCAGCCCCCTCCCCTCCTTGCCCCGAGGCCTCTCCATCGCCATCACCAGTGAGCTGTGGGTGCATCTCCGGCTGGGCGGGGCTTGTCCACCCTCTGTTCTAACCACAGTGCCCACACACCGTGGAGTTTCTGACGCCTGTTGAGCATGTGCCTAAGTGATCTCACTGTGCAGAACCACCGCCCACCCTGTATCCTGACTGTGCCTGTCCAGGAGGGGGACCAGCCCAAGGCAGGCCTGCTAACCCCCAGCTCACGCCGGGGTGTGGGCCTTGGAGCATTCAGGTCTAGAACCTTCCTGGCCCTTCTCTCCTGTTGAGAATCTGGGTTTCCACACTGCACCACGATTCTCCCAACCAGGACACCCAGATTTCCAGCCCCACTCGCCCCATGAGCCTGCCGTACAGGCTGTAGTGCATTGAATGGGGACCCCAAATACATCCAGCTCTTGACCGCTGACCCGTGTGGATGTGAGCGTGTTTGGGGAGAGGGTCTTCGTGGGTGGGATGGGCTTCCCTGGTGGCTTAGTGGTAAAGAACCCACCTGCCAATTCAAGAGATGAAGATTTCATCCTCGGGTTTGGAAGATGCCCTGGAAAAGGAAATGGCAACCCACTCCAGCCTTTTTGCCTGGGAAATCCCATGGACAGGGGAGCCTAGTGGGCTACAGTCCATGAGGCTGTAGAGAGTCGGACACGATCTAGCGACTCAGCGATAGCAAGGTGGGATTAAGGGTCTTGAGATGAGCCTATCCTGGTTTCACCGGATGGGCCCCAAGTCCAGTGATGAGAGGCTTGATCAGAAAAGAAACGGAAGAGAGACCCAGAGGCAGAGACAGAGCGATGCAGCTGAGGACTGTCCCCGCACCAGGAGCTGGCGAGAGACAGGCAAGCGTCTTCCCCCGGGGCCTCTGGAGGGTCACGGCCCTGCAGAGCCTTTGGTTCTAAACTCCTGGCCCGGAACAGCAAGGAAGGAAACGCCTGCTGCCTCAGGCCGCCCCGTTGTGGTCATCTGCTGCAGCAGCAGCAGGACACTGATACATGGACCCCGGTGGTCCTGGCCCACCACCGCTTCTCCCACCCTGCCGGCCACCTTCCTCCACCACGAGCGGCTCCCGTCCAACGCCGATCCCCCCTCCAGATTTCTGTACAGTAGCTGCCTTCACACCGAGGTCCACCTGGCCCGCCCTGGCCAAAGCGCAGACCACCTGCACCCCTCAGCAGCTCCACCCCACCTCCGTCCCCACAGTGGCCACCGTCCAGCTCACTGCTGCCCTTTGCCTGTGAGCTGACCCCCTCCACCCACCAAAACACAGTCCACTAGGCCAGAGATCTTGATATATTTTCCTTTCTTCACTGATGTATTCCTGGAACCAAACCTGGCTCCCAGTAGGTACCCATCATACACTGGTGAATGAACAAATGAGACCTTCAAGGGCAGGAAAGCAGGCTCTCCTGGGAGAGCCCAGAGAAAGGAAGGGCAGGCTAGTGGTCAGGGCTGGAGCCCCCAGCCATGCTGGCTCTCCGGCCCCGCCTCGCTCTCCGATGCACCGAGGGTTATCACCGCTGCTTCCCGGCAGGAGGAGGAGGAGAAAGCAGCCTGTGTGAGGTTCCTGGACCCGCAGATGCACTCAGATCAGATGTTCTGCATGTGCAAGGGAAAGCCTGCCCCCTTTCCTAAATATCCCCTTGTTTTTGTGTGGATCCGTTTCATATATTAAGTGTAAGAGCAGATGGGGAGGCATGCGATATTTTCTCAGTAAATACCGATCGGGGCTGGGACAGGCGTCCATGCCAGCTGACCTGCAAGTGGAAGGGCCCCAAGGGCTCTTTACAGCTAAAATAACGTGTTGTAAATTTTTGGTGCTCACTGTAGGCTAGGGCGGGCTCACCCCGCTGCTCTCTCCATGCCATTAATGACTTCAGCGGAGGAAGCCGGCTCAGGACTCCCACCAAGGTGATTTAACTCTCAGGGTTGCGCCTTGGTATTCGGGAAGGTGTTTTTCTTATCCTCAGCATCTCCCCTCTGCAGCCAAGAAACTCCTCAGAAGGGGGAGGCTGGGGAGCTGCTTTGGAGTCCCACAGGCAGGCAAAGCGCCCAGGTGCCCGGGAGCAAAGCCTGTCCCTCTGAGCTCCTGGGAGGGAGCTCCGTGCTAAACGCAGGAAGGGGGCCCATGGAGCCGGGACCTTGTCCTCCTGCATGGGCCGAGGCAGAGGACGGCAATGGCCCCGACGTGAAGTTAGGAGGCAGGCTCGCGGAGGCTGGAGACCTGCATGCTAAGTGGTGAACCCAGGATGCGGCTCCCAGTTCCTATGGTGACCCCAGGGCGTGCCCCTGCAGAGGGAAGTGCTCTGGGCCGTGTGCAGCCCCAGTGAGCCCCCCACGACCCCCACTTGTTTCCACCCCCCAGGGTCTTTGGGGCTCCTGTGGTCAAGACCACCTCTGCCAGCGTCAGCCATGTCCTGAGTCCTGGAACCGGCAGGGGCTTGTCATCGGCCCTTGGTGACGGGCTCTCCGTTTAATTAAGTGTTCCCAAGGCCACCCAGGGTGCTTCGAGCCCTCAGCTCTGGTGTGCACCTCCCAGAACCACAGCTATTGCCGGGAGATGATTAGAAAATCCACCCGAACCGAGATAAAGGGTCCCGGACTTCATCCCTGAGATCGTGATTGTGGTCTGGGGTGAGTCTGAGGCTCCACCCTAGACTGGAGGCGTCAGCTCCCCGGGCGCGGCCCGCGTGGCGCTGCTGTCCCGTTCCCAGGCTGCCGCCCTCACCCGTGGGTCTGGGGCCTCTGGTCCCGGGGTCGCCTCCATGCCCCGCCCCCTTCCCCCCATCCAGGTGCGCCCGCCTCTGTGCTTTCTCACCAGCTGGCGTTCTCTTTCCTCTGCCGCTTCCTGAACTGGTGCCCGTGGCGCGCGGACGTGTTCGCGGTGGACGCTCTGCACCCGTGACTCTCTCACGAAGGCGCGAGCGTCTTTCGCCCTCGTCTGCCTCCCGTCCCCTGCCAGGACCACTGGGATATCTCCCAGTTTCCACCCTTCCCAGCCAGAGTGGGCTTTATACGCACTGACCCTCAGGCAAGTGGCTCAGCCTCTCTGCACACACGCTCACATGCACTCTATGTCCGGAGACGTGTGTTTTTAAACCCACTGACCTACATTCTCCCATCTCACAGCCATCCAAATGCAGAATGCCTCTAGCGGCAGGGCTGCCAATAAAAACACGCTTCCTGGGGCGCCCGCTCTGCCCTCGCGCAGCGCGGCTCTGCTCTTCAGCTGTTTCTGCCAGCACAGCCAGGCTCCCCTGAGGCTGGGCTCCTGGGACACCACCTCTGTGAGGCCTCCGGGGTTTCTGCTGGGAGACTGCCTCCATTTCCCCACTGCACCCAGCTTTGCCCCAAGCCTGCGGTACCTGTTCATCTCCATAAATATTTGGTGAATTTTCTCTTATGTTGGAGAGGCCCAGCTGACCAAGAAAACCCTAATGCCTCTTTTCTTCTGGGTTGAAAATTCTAGAGCAGATTCAACGTTTGAGGTGAGGCCCAGATCTGTTAGGAGTTGTCGGATGTGGTAGAGAGAGCTGATGCCTGGGGCCTTGAAGGCTCTCTTGTTAATTAAGTGCCTGTGGGTCCCGGAGGAGGACGTCAGACACCCGCCCCACCAGCTCCACCTGCCTCAGTTCCGGTAGGGGGAGGAGTCCCTCCTTTCTGCGCATACTGTAAGGTTTCATATGTACCTAAAACAGTGACTTGGGGTGAGCAGGTGCTCCTCAGATAGGCAGGGGGCGGCTGGCCCCTGCAGACCCCTCTGCCTGAGTGGTCCTGGGGCCTCTGCCAGCTCGTGGGGCCTCAGTCCTGTACAGAAGGCCGAGCTCCTGCCCTGCATCACTCCAGGTGCCCGTGGGAGCCCAGTAGGGTGATGTACACGAGAGCGCTTTGGCAAGACGGAAGTTTGCACAGACAGACCCTCACACGTCCAGGCCACCGTCTGCAGCCCTGAGGGAGAAGGAGGACGTTCTGAAGGCCTCACCAGCCTCCCCTCTGTGGGTCCCACACCCAGGAGAAAGGGGGACAGCCCCGGCCCCTCTGACGTAAAACCCCAGCGGCCACTTCCCCATCTACAGGGTCAGCTCCCTGGAAGTACCATCCTGAGGACCCCACAGGAGACACGGCCTGCGGCTCAGCCCCCCTAGGCTTCCCCAAGTCTGGCATCCAGCCCGAGCCATAATCCGCGCCGCCGCTGAAGCCCAGCCAGCTGACCTCCCAGTTCCTTCTCAAAATACCCCTGACAGCTCCCTGGACGAGAACGCAGTGGCACTAAATGAAAATTTATGTGACAGGGCCTTCCAGGAAAGAACCGGGCTGTGGCGAGTTTGTTTAAAAATGAACGCATCGAGCTGGGGCCGGCCTGGCCACCTCTGCCGCCCTGGCCCTGGGGAGGGCAGCTGGGGCCGCGGCCACAGGCCCTGGCTCCCTGGGTGCCCTCGAGGCTCCGTCCCCCATCCCCGGGCTGGTCCGGCTTCCTCCTGGCTTCCCCCAGGCCTTCCCTACAGGCACGGCCTCCTCAGGCACGTCTGCCAGGGCCCTCTCCTGGGAAGGGCAGCCGGGGCATCGAGCCCCCCTGAGGTGCCGCAGCTCCACAAGGCACTCCCCACCTTGTGACCAGCTCTCAGTGACTTTGCAGGACCGCAAAGCCACCTCCCAGAAACCACGTGCAGAGTGGATCACACAAGGGACTCTGGACCTGAAGAGGGAGAAGCACATCCTATAAACCGTCCTTGAGTTTGTGACCCGCCACAGAGCTGAGTGCACACACATGCACACACACACACACACACACATGCAGAGACACAGACACACAAACATACACAGATGTACACAGACACACACAGACACACACACAGACACACACACAGTCACACAGAGACACACGCAGACACACACACACACACAGAGACTCACACAGTCACACACACAGACACACAGAGACACAGACACAGACAGAGATACATACACACACAGACACAGACACACGCAGACACACACTGACACGAACAGAGATATACACACAATACAGACACACACACACAGACACACACGTGGGCACACATGCAGACACACACACAGGCACAGACATACAGACACAGACAGACACACACAGACACACACACACACAGAGACACACGCAGGTGTAGACAGACACACAACACACAGAGAGACACACACACACACGCAGGGTCCTGGTGAAAGAAGGGCCCTCCGGACCCAAGGGAAGACTGCTCCGAGAGTGAGCGATTTGCGTTGACGGGTGCCACCTATCCTTGATAAAAATGTCCACTAATGTGGAAAACAGGACAGGGTTCTCAGGGTTTGTTCCCGCGACTGGAGCACGATGTGAGCTTGGACGCCCTGGACGAAGGTCCCCGCTTGCCCCTGCTCCTGTCTCTCCTTCCCCTGCACTTTCGGACTTTTCCTCTTGCTCCTGGGCCCCTGCCTCAGCCTTCTGGTGCCAGTGAGAGAGGGGCTTTTGGGCCCACTCCCCTTGGCACCCGTCATGCCGGGACTCGCAGTCAGTCTGACGCCACCGGGACACACAGAGGCCTCGCCTCGCCTGCAGACGGCGTGGTGTGGGCTGGGGGCAGAGGGGCCAGGTCTGGAGCCCCGGGCTCCGGAGTCCTTCTGGGCAGCTGGCAGGACACTCGGCCACGGCTGCCCGAGCTGGACGCTCCTGTGCCCCCTGGCGGCTGCCATCTGCAACTGCAACAGCCTTGCACTGCCCGAAGCGCTGACCCTGTGGGCCACTTCCAGGTCAGTGAGGCTGACCCAGGGCTGGCCTGCTCACCCCAGCCTGGGCAGCATTGCCCCCCAGCTGCCGACGGAGGCTGACTCACTCTTCTGTGGCCGGGCCGGAGCCCCTGGGGGTCAGACGGTGGACAGGGACTGTCTGGCCCCTGATGTTAACGCTGTCCTCTCTGCCCCAGAAGGTGTCCACTCTTCCCACGTCTTGCTCGGCCCTGGGGGCCCCGTCCTAACAAGCGTCCTGGCGTGTCTCAGGCGCCCCACCTGCTACACCAGGGGCAACTTGCCTTGAGTGTGCGTGTGTGCACACTCAGTCGTGTCCAACTCTTCACGACCCCATGGGCTGTAGCCCACCAGGCTCCTCTGTCCATGGGACTTCCCAGGCAAGAATACTGGAGTGGGTAGCCGTTTCCTCCCCCAGGGGTTCTTCCCAACCCTGAGACCGAACCTGCATCTTCTGCATTAGCAAGCGGATTCTTTATGCTAAGCCACTATATGTATAGGCATATAGCATATAACATAAGGCTCTGATAAGTCCTGTAGCAAACACATCTGTGCGACTTTGTTCAGTCCAGTATTTTGCCAACCAGTATTATCCTGGAACCATTTTCAAATTCTACTTATGAGTCTCCCACCAAATTCGAGATTCATGGAACCAGGGAGACTAGTTCATCCCAGGACTTGGCCCAGGACCTGCTGATTTTAGCAGGAAAATTTCTGTGTCCTGGAAACACCTGAGCCCAGGCAAACCGGGATGGTTGATCAGCCTACATGGAACCCTCTTTGGGAAAAATGCCCTGACAGATTATTTCCGCAGCACATTCCATTTGATTCTTCCTTCCCCTTTGGACACCTAAATAAATAACAGGACAGAAACGCAGGAGGACAGCTCTGGACTACTGCGCGAAGCTGGAAGCCCCTAGATTCAGGGGGAAGGAGTGGGATGGGAGGAGAGGTGGAATGGGCTGGTCACCCATTATCATCAGGAAGGGAGCGCCCCCTCCCCAGGGGAGATATGGGCGTCTCTCAGAAACCTCCTCAGTGACCCTGTGCAGACACTGAGAGATTCCTGGATCCCTCAAAGGCCAAATAATTCAAGGCTTATATTTCATTTGGGACTTCACAGTTATTTATTGGAAAAACATCTCTTCTAGGAGGGGAGGAAGAGAACACTCTCTTCCCTCCTCCTCCTCCCCTCCTCCCTGTCCCCTCCTCCGTCTCCCCTCCTCCTGGCAGCTTGGCCAGGAACTGCATTCCATCCCATCCCAGGTCCCCGGGGCCCATCACCATGGCTGAGGAGGCAGCGTTCTGTCCCTGGGTCATGTCATGGAGGAATCACCTGGTCTTCTCACAGACCCTGTCAAGGATGCCTTTGACCTGTGCCCCATCCAGCAGGGAAGGGCTGTGGGAAAATCATTTTTTTTCTATTAGACATGCTGACCTATTTTTCAAACTTCACATTTATTGCACTCACAGCATAAGAATAAGATGGAAAAACATCTAATTTAAAAACACCCACAGTTCTCTCCACCCTAACAAATTGTGTTCATTTTTCTCTCTTGCCTTCTGGCCATTGTGCATGCACATACATAATTGTTCCAGAGTTATAAATATGGTGCAATTAGGAGTTTGCCCTTTTTTAAAAAAATAAAGACATTCTCAAAAGTCCTCCATGTTACTTTGTCTTCATAATTACTTCAGAAAATGGGACACGCCATTCTATCCAGTGAGAAAATGCAGGATCATTTACCTACCCTTTCTCTTAATTCAGACTTTGAGATTGATCCTAGTTTTTCACTTTATGACTCAGGTTGCAATGAGCGTCATTGCACATCTAGGCTTTCCTGTGTCCGGATTATTTACTGGCATCGGTATCTAACAGTGAAATTTGGATTAGCTATCCTATAGCACTGCAGATTCCTTTGAACACCCCAAAGATAGAAAGACACTATTTATTATTGTGTCTGGGCGCAAGAGGACATCACACAGATTTTGTTTTTGTTCTTCTTATAAACACAGATGACTACATAAGCCATACATAAAATTAAGAATAATTGCAGGGTGATGTCAGTGGGAACATCAGAGCAAGGACCTCTGAAAAGTCTTCTCTGAGCAAGCTATGAGAACACTGGCGAATTTATCAAAATCAATTTTTTCAGAGCTCTGGAAATTAATCAAAGATGTGCAGCAATCCAGGAGGGCACTTATTCAAGCAGATGGGTGAAGCTCAGTAAAGACAGAGATTTGGTGGGGCTTTCAGTTGCTCTATTCCCATCTTCTTCACCCCGCTCTGTGGTAACCTCGAGAGTCAACAGTCCCACCGTCCAGTGAAAGCTGGCAACTTAGCAGCCACTGCAGGTGGCAAAGCTGTGCTGGCGCTCCTCCAGGGCCCCATTCTCTGAGAACTGTCACCACTCAGCCTGTTTGCTCCAGTTTCCCAGAAAATGGTGATTATTTATCATCACAGCAGCCTGAGGTGGTGATAACCGAGAGGGCAAACAATAAGATGACCAAAACAAAATTAAAAGTAAAAACTAGAGAAAAAGAGCTGTTTAGAATGGGGCTTTGAAAAGCTCTGACACGTTCTTGGGAGTCTGGAAGTCCACACGCGTGTGCAGGGCTGTGTGCACACTCAGACCCGGGCACGCACCCAGGAGAGACCTGACGAGGACTGGGTCTCGCCCGTGGCTGGACTGAGGCTCTGTGCAAGCAGGGAGTGAAGGCTTACGCAGAGTTCCAGCCTCTTTGCCTGAGAATTGAAGGATTGCCCCTAAAACACGGACAGAGTCCATCAGAGGAGGCTGTGAGATTTGTTGGTTCCAGGAATTTGAGAAAATTTCTGTCTAATCACAAGCTGCCCTCTAAGCTAACTAAACACAGACTTTGGTGTTCACACATGATAAAGAAAACAGAATTCACTCAGAAGAATCAATAAATAGGCAAATAGCAGCCCAAATCCTGAGGAGAATTTGACTTCCAGAACTGCCTTATTATATTATTCAAAAGTTCAGTTTAAAAACTAAAAGTATGAGGCAAGTAAATAAATAAGTATGACCAATACAGAAGAGTAAAAGCAGTTGGTAGAAATTGTCCCTGAGGAAGCCCAGAAGTTGGACTTACTAGACAAAAAAGTTTAAGTCAGCTGTTTCAAATGTGTTTAAAGAACTAAAGGAAACCTAAGAACTAAAAGAAAGCATGGAACATTGTCTCACCAAATACAGGAGATCAATGAAGAGCTCAAACTATTTTAGAAGAAGGAGAGCCACCTAAAAATTATGAAATCAAAAAGAACAACAACCGACAAATGTCACTAGAGGAACAGCAGCGCATTCAGGCTATAAGCAGGAAGAATAAACCAGCTTGGAGATGGGTCAATAAAGGCTTTCCAGTCCAGGGGCAGAAAGAAAAGGGTGTGAAGAAAAGTGGACAGAGCCTCAGAGACCTAAGGGCGTCATCAAGCATAACATTTGCTTAGAGGTGGTCTCAGGAAGGAAGGAGATCGGAAAGGGGCAGAAAGAACATTTGAAAAACAACCTGCCTAACTTCCAAACTTGATGACAACCCTGAGTCCACACTTCCAAGAAGCTTGATTAACTTGAAGTAGATTGGAATAAACAAGATCCACACATAGACTCATCATAATCGAAATCTCAAAGCCAAAGATAAAGAGAAACTTTGAAAGCAGTCCTAAGGAATCGATTCATCACGTATATGGGATCCTCAACAAGACTGACAGCTAATTTCACATCAAATACCGTAGAAGTCAGAAGGTGTTTGGATGACATACTCCATGTGATGAAAGGGAAAGGCTGTCAACCAAGAATTCTATATCCAGCAAAACTGTCCTTCCGAAAATGAGGAAAAATTTAAGACATTCCTAGATAGAAAAAAATTACGAGAATTTTTCACTGATATAACTGCCCTACAAGAAACACTAAAGGAAATTCTTCAGGTTAAAATTATGGGGAAACACACAGTATCCAAAACCCACATGCAAAAATAGAGAACACTCATAAAGGCAGTTACATCAGTAAATATAAAAGACGGTATGCATGTATCTTGGAACTGGTTTATTTTTTCTACCTTATCTAAAAAATATGCAACAGCATACAACAATAACAATAAAACTGTGTTACTGTATAAATAGGTAATTGTATGAGAATTGTGTAGCACAAAAAACAAGAAAACCATGGTTCTACCTAAGAGCAAAGTTTTGTCTGCTATTAAAATTAAGTTTGTAGTAATCAGAACTGGATTGCTATACATTAAGATGTTAATTGTAATCCTCAGGGCAACCACTAATAAAATATCTCAAAAATATATGGAAAAAGAAATGACAAGAGAATTAAAATGTTATGTGGAAAAACACCTCTTTACTACATGAAAGAGGGCAGAAATAGAGAAACCAAAAAGACATAAGATGTATAGAGAAGAGTGCCAAAACAAGTCAGTGGAAAAAGAACAGTCATTGCAACAAGCGACACTGGGACAGTCGGACAGTCACGCACAGAAGAATACCCCGGCCTCATATCATATACAAAAAATTAACTAAAAATGTTAGTCTAAAAGTCAACTTAAAAAACCTAAATGTAAGCACTAAAACTATAGAACATGTAGAAGAAAATACACCTGCAAATCTTCATGACTTTGGATTAAGCAATGGTTTCTCAGCCATGGCACCAAAAGCAGAAGCAGCTGAAGAAAATAACGGATAAATTGAACTCAGCAAACTGTAAAACTTTTGTGATCTAAAGCACACTGTTAATGAAGTTTAAAACCCCACAGAATAGAAGAAAATGGTAACAAGTCATCCATCTGATAAAGGACCAGTATCTAGAATATATAAGGGATTCTTTTTACTCAACAATAAAAGTACAAATAATCCAATTATAAATAGCTAACAGATCTGAATAAACATTTCTCCAAAGAAGGTTTACAAATGGCCAATAAGCATGTGAAAAGATGTTCAACATCATAAGTCACTTGGAAAATGCAATTAAAATCACAGTGAGGTATCATACCTACTAAGGTATCTATATCAAAATGATGGACAATAGCAAGTATTGATAAGGATGTGAAGCAGTTAGAACCTTCATATTGTACTGGTGGGAATGTAAGATGATGCAGATACTTCAAAAAACAGTTAAACTGTTAAACATATCATTACCATATGACTCAGACAAATTTCACTCAGGTATACACCGAATAGAAACGAAAACGTGTACTTATAAAAACTTGCACATACATGTTCACAGTGTTGTTATTCAGTAACTAAATCATGGCTGACTCTTGGTGACATGGACTGCAGCATGTCAGGCTTCCTTGTCCTTCACCATCTCCTGGAGCTTGCTCAAATTCATGTCCATTGAGTTGATGATGCCATCCAAACATCTCATCCTCTGTTGCCCTCTTCTCCTGCCCTCAGCCTTTACCATCTTCAGGATCGTCTTCAGAGAGACAGCTCCTCATATCAGGTGGACTGAAAGGCTGTCAACCAAGAATTCTATATCCAGCAAAACTGTCCTTCCGAAAATGAGGAAAAATTTAAGACATTCCTAGATAGAAAAAAATTACGAGAATTTTTCACTGATATAACTGCCCTACAAGAAACACTAAAGGAAATTCTTCAGGTTAAAATTATGGGGAAACACACAGTATCCAAAACCCACATGCAAAAATAGAGAACACTCATAAAGGCAGTTACATCAGTAAATATAAAAGACGGTATGCATGTATCTTGGAACTGGTTTATTTTTTCTACCTTATCTAAAAAATATGCAACAGCATACAACAATAACAATAAAACTGTGTTACTGTATAAATAGGTAATTGTATGAGAATTGTGTAGCACAAAAAACAAGAAAACCATGGTTCTACCTAAGAGCAAAGTTTTGTCTGCTATTAAAATTAAGTTTGTAGTAATCAGAACTGGATTGCTATACATTAAGATGTTAATTGTAATCCTCAGGGCAACCACTAATAAAATATCTCAAAAATATATGGAAAAAGAAATGACAAGAGAATTAAAATGTTATGTGGAAAAACACCTCTTTACTACATGAAAGAGGGCAGAAATAGAGAAACCAAAAAGACATAAGATGTATAGAGAAGAGTGCCAAAACAAGTCAGTGGAAAAAGAACAGTCATTGCAACAAGCGACACTGGGACAGTCGGACAGTCATGCACAGAAGAATACCCCGGCCTCATATCATATACAAAAAATTAACTAAAAATGTTAGTCTAAAAGTCAACTTAAAAAACCTAAATGTAAGCGCTAAAACTATAGAACATGTAGAAGAAAATACACCTGCAAATCTTCATGACTTTGGATTAAGCAATGGTTTCTCAGCCATGGCACCAAAAGCAGAAGCAGCTGAAGAAAATAACGGATAAATTGAACTCAGCAAACTGTAAAACTTTTGTGATCTAAAGCACACTGTTAATGAAGTTTAAAACCCCACAGAATAGAAGAAAATGGTAACAAGTCATCCATCTGATAAAGGACCAGTATCTAGAATATATAAGGGATTCTTTTTACTCAACAATAAAAGTACAAATAATCCAATTATAAATAGCTAACAGATCTGAATAAACATTTCTCCAAAGAAGGTTTACAAATGGCCAATAAGCATGTGAAAAGATGTTCAACATCATAAGTCACTTGGAAAATGCAATTAAAATCACAGTGAGGTATCATACCTACTAAGGTATCTATATCAAAATGATGGACAATAGCAAGTATTGATAAGGATGTGAAGCAGTTAGAACCTTCATATTGTACTGGTGGGAATGTAAGATGATGCAGATACTTCAAAAAACAGTTAAACTGTTAAACATATCATTACCATATGACTCAGACAAATTTCACTCAGGTATACACCGAATAGAAACGAAAACGTGTACTTATAAAAACTTGCACATACATGTTCACAGTGTTGTTATTCAGTAACTAAATCATGGCTGACTCTTGGTGACATGGACTGCAGCATGTCAGGCTTCCTTGTCCTTCACCATCTCCTGGAGCTTGCTCAAATTCATGTCCATTGAGTTGATGATGCCATCCAAACATCTCATCCTCTGTTGCCCTCTTCTCCTGCCCTCAGTCTTTACCATCTTCAGGGTCGTCTTCAGAGAGACAGCTCCTCATATCAGGTGGACTGGACAAAGTATTGGAGCTTCAGCTTCAACATCAGTCCTTCCAATGAATATTCAGGGTTTATTTCACGTAGGATTGACTGGGGGCTTCCCTGGTGGCTCAGAGGTTAAAGCATTTGCCTCCAATGCGGGAGACCTGGGTTCGATCCCTGGGTTGGGAAGATCCCCTGGAGAAGGAAATGGCAACCCACTCCAGTATTCTTGCATGGAGAATCCCATGGACGGAGGAGCCTGGTAGGCTACAGTCCACGGGGTCGCAAAGAGTCGGACACGACTGAGCGACTTCACCTTCACCTTCACCTTCAGGATTGACTGGCTTGATCTCCTTACTATCCAAGGGACTTTCAAGAGTCTTCTCCAGCACCACACTTCAAAAGCATCAATTCTTGAGTGCTGAATCCTCCTGCAACACAAGAGACCCCACAGTTCCTGGGTCAGGAAGATCCACTGGAGAAGGGATAGGCTATCCTCTCTAGTTTTCTTGGGCTTCCATGGGGTTGCAAAGAGTTGGACACACGGAGCAACTTTCACTTTCACTTTCAGCCTTCTTCATGGTCCAACTCTCACATCCATACATGACTACTGGGAAAAACATAGCTTTGACTATATGGTCCTTTGTCGGCAAAGTGATGTCTGCTTATTAATACACTGTCTAGGTGTGTCATAGCTTTTCTTCCAAGGAGTGATGAACAGGAATATTAAACGTGGCCTATCCATATAACAGGATATTCTGCTAGGCTTTCTGCTGCCATCACTGGTGGTGGTTTAGTCGGTAAGTCGTGTCTGACTCTTGCAATTCCAAGGACTGTAGCAACAGGATATTATTCAGCCTAAAAAGAATGAAGTAAAAATGGATATTTGCTACCACATGGATAAGCCTTGAGAACATTACACAAAATGAAACAAGCCATACATTAAAGGCCACATATTGTGATGCTATGTATAGGAAAGATCCAGAATAGAAAAATCCACAGAGGCAGAAATTAGACTAATGATTACCAGGGATTGGGGGAGGGAGAAGGCGAGTGTAGTTACTATTGGGCATGAGGTTTCCCTACAGAGTCTCAAAAATGTTCTGGAAATAGGTAGGGGTGATGGTTGTACAACTTTCTGAATATATTAAAACCCCACAGAATTTTGCAATTAGTGACTGAACATGTTATGTAACAGTATGATCTCATATGGGTAGAAAATGCATCTGTGTCTTATACATGTTTAGAAAAAAATGTGAAAGGATATATAATAAATTACTAACAGTGGCAATTTCTAGGTTATGGGAATATGAGGTTTCCATTTACTTATTTTTGTTTTCTAATTTTCTACAAGAGGAATACACTGCTTTTATTTTAAAAAGAGAGAGATTATTTAAAAAAACAAATGTAATTGCAAAAAAATTGCAAAGCTCATTCCTATGTAACCAAGAAAATAGAGCATCGTCAGCCCCCAGAAGCCTTTTTAAATTCCAACCTCCTCTATCCACCCTCCGGTTAGGGTGGCCACTGTCCTAACTTTGCAAAGACCATCCCTTGCTTCCTGTTTATCCCCAGACGTGCACAGTTTAACCTGGTTTTGAACTGTGTGTCAATGGAATTGTACCTCAGGTCCTTACGTGGTTCTCGGCTCTCTAGCGCATCATGTTTCTGCGTTCCTCTGTATCGCTGCAGGCCGCTGTAGCTCCCTGAGTTCTTCACCCATTGAATAAATATGTCACAGTTTACACCACAGTTTGTTTATCTATTCTGTATATGCTGAAGAATATTTGGGCTATTTATGAGTACTGCTCTGAAGATTCTGGAACTTCCTCTTAGTACCCAGGGGCACATGTTTCTCTAGGGCAAATGAAGTGCAAAGCAGTTCCCAGGGATGTGTAGCCTCAATCTTACTAGAAAATGCTTCTATTTCAGAAGTGGCTGAAACAGTGTGCACTCCCTCAGCCCCGTGTGAGAGTTCCTAGTGGCCCACACCCTCAGCGACATCTGGCACTATCTTACTTGTGTATTTCTGTCCATCTGGTGGGTGTGTGATGGTATCTCATTGTGGTTTAACTTGGATTTCTCTGACCACTGAGGAAGTGCAGCACATTCTCATTCATTCATTGGCATTTGAATGTCTTCCTTTATGAAGTGCCTCTTAAGAATCTTGCCCATTTTTGTCTCATGGGTTTTCTGGGTTTTACTATTAATACTTTATAGAAATTCTTTGTGTAGCCTAGGTATGAGCCCCTTGGAAATTATGTGTGTGGCTCCTAGGCATATATCTGAAGCCAACTCAAATTCAGAAAGTCACATGCACCCCAGTGCTCATTGCAGCACTATTTACAATAGTCAAGACAGGGAAGGAAACAAAATGCTTTGACTGGTGAATAAATAAAGAAGATGCAATGTGTGTGTGTGTGTGTGTATGTACATATGTATGTGTGTATACACACAATGGAATACTTCTCAGCCATAAAAAAAGAATGAGATAGCAACATTTGCAGCAACATGGATGAATTTACATCATCATACCAAGTGAAGTCAGACAAAGACAAATATCATATAGTATTTGTACGTGGAATTTAAACAAAAGTTATACAAATGAACTTATTTACAATGCAGAAATAGACTCACAGACACAGAGAAAAAACTTATGGTCACCAAAGGGGAAATGAGAGGAGGAATAAATTGGGAATTTGGGATTAACAGATGCACACTACGATATATAAAATATTAATAGATAACCAACATCACTTCATGGGAAATAGATGGGGAAACAGTGGAAACAGTGTCAGACTTTATTTTTTGGGAGAGTCTGAGTGAACTCTGGGAGTTGGTGATGGACAGGGAGGCCTGGCGTGCTGCGATTCATGGGGTCGCAAAGAGTCGGACACGACTGAGCGACTGAACTGAACTGAACTGAAGAAGGACCTACTGTAAAGCACGGGGAACTGTTCAATATCTTATAATAACCAATAATTAAAATAATTGAAAAAGAATAAGTAGATAGATATGTATAATTGAATCACCTTGCTGTACATCTGAAACATAACTCAAGTATACCTCAGTTAAAAACTTATGTATGTGGTACAGGCTGTCACACTTTTTGGCTTTTCTTTTCATTCCCTTTGTAACATTTTATGATCAAGTAGAAGGTCCTACATTTATTGTAGAGCAATATAACTATCTTTTCCTTAATGGTTAATTCTTTCTCTGTCTTACTCCAAGGTCATGAAGATAATGTCACTATCATCCTCTGAAAATTTTATGCCTTGTCTTGTGTATGTGTGTATTTACATATGTATTTATAAAGGAGATTTATTATAAGGAATTGGATCATGCAACTGTAGAGGCTGACTAGTCCCTAGATCTGCAAGGGAGTTGGCAAGCTGGAGACCCAGGAGAAGCAAAGATGCAAGTCTTCCCCCAAAGGCCAGTAGGTTCAAGTCCCAGGAAAAGTCAAAAGTATGGAGAAAACTGTTATTAATACAATGTCCAAACTTGTACAGCCTGCCACACAATAGGCCACTAAATCGAGGATGTTTTTGGGGGGCAAGGAATAATGACTTTATTCAGAAAGCAAGCAGATCAAAAAGGTGGCTGACTAATGTCCCAAAGAACCTTCTCACTCAGTGAGACTTCAGGCTGCTTTTACATTAAAGGAGGGGGTGGAGTATGCTTGGTGGTTACAAACTTCTTGGTATTGGAATCCTTTGTCCTTGCAGCTGTCCATGTAGGTCAGGTCATGATGTTCCTGCAGACCTCCAAAGGGACAAACGTTGTTTTCTGTTCTGCAATTTTTTATCTCTATGTCAATGGGAAAGTGTTATACTTTTAAAGGTCAGAACCTTGGGACTAGGTTTTCCTGTTTATTTCAAGCTATAGGCAACATTCTTAACACACCAAAAACAGTTAAAGGTTAAAGTAAAAGAAACAGATCTAATATGAATTTAGATTTATTCTTCCCTATTTCAAAAATGATGCTCCAGTTTGCAATCAAGCAAGAGAAATTCCATCTTTTGGGGAGAGGCTCATCCATTTTTTCCTCCTATTAGTGTCTTCAACTGATTGGATAAGGCCTACCCACATTAAGGGAGTGCAATCTGCTTTACTTAGACTGCTGGTTTAAATGTTAAGCTCACTGAAAACACTCTCACAGAAACACCCAAAATAATGTCTGATCAAATATCTGGGGATGCCATAGCCTAGTCAAGTTGGCACAAAGTTACACATCACATGAAGGGGAGTCATTTTATTGCAGTTATTTCCTGACCCGTCAATTCTGCTCTTAGATGACCCCCCAAAATGCTGCTATTTTTAGCAAATGTGTCCCCCAGTTTCCTCAGAGAACTTCCTCCTGTGGAAATAAACAAAGGCCACCCAAGTGAAAAACCAAAGTCTGGCTCGAGCCAGAGAGTCAGCCGCCACCACCAGCGTTTGGTGGAGACTCGGGGCAGGCAGAGGACCAGGGAGCTTTGTGGTGGGCAGAGGGACAGCTCCGGAGCACCCTGCTCAGAGAGTGGGGCCCCGGGGAAGCCAGGGGTGGACCACTGCAAGTGGGGCATCCCATGTCATTGGTTGACGTGCATAGCTGGCTTTCTCTGGTTGGTCGTGATTTTGAAGCAGGAGCAAATATTAGGGAAGCTGTCAGTCATTAATCCCATCCTGGTCATTTGGGGCCAGTTGTTACAGGCGTGGATGTTTCACTTTCTGAATTGTCTCTAGAGACAGAGGTCTGCCTTCCTAAAACAACTGTGGGCAGCAACTGGCTTCCTGGGATGGCTACTTCAGAGAAAGGGTCAGTTTCCTGGGCTGGTTGCTTCAAGTTGTGAATCAGAGTTCTTTTTTTGTATATGAATGGCCAAGCTATCGCCTGATTGTATAATCAGTCTGTCACTTCTTAGCACGTTACAAAAGAAAGCAGAAAGCCCACTTGGCATTCAGCTTGGTTCATGTGTTTTTAGCTATAAAATTAAGTTAGGATCAGGCATCTGACTCAGAGATGGGGAAGATAATTACTAATTGATCCAAATTCATTTAAATGTTTTTCACATGATTTCCAAGAAAGGGTCTGAGTGATGTGAAGATAGGCTCTTTGTTTAGTGAAATATTTCAAAATAATACAGATTGATTGAAGTTTGAGGAAGTCACATATTCAAGGTCTCTCACGTAACTGAAGTAAGCTGCAGTGTGGTAAATCTCCATCGTCACTCCAGCATTCACTTCCGTGGGGAGGGGAAGGGGAAGCTGCTTTCCCTAAAAACGAAAGTGCAGCAGTCACTGAGACTGGTGCAATTCAGGTAAATGAGTGTGCACTTAACTATGATTTTAAAACACATATTTTGATTTGTGCAAACATCTTCTGTTCTTTTCTAAACATCACACAGCATTTTTCTACAAATGTTTCTACAAAGCTTTCATCCAACTTTCCTGGAGTCTATAGGCCCAGAGAAGAATCTAGGATTCTTCAGAGGTCCCACCAGAGCAGTAATCAGGGGTAAGCGTAATTAGAGAGTGGGGCACCCAGAGAGGGCACCTTCGCCCCGTCTCATGCCAGATGAACACGGTGCCAGCTGATCCGTCTGTGTGGCAGTTGCTCGGGAGTCACTTCTGCGTGTGTGAGTTTAAGAAGGTGTCTGTCCACAGAGGCGACATCATGTCTGGAGTGTTCAGTGTTCCCAAGGCCAAGTTTGTGAATCCAGCGCCTCATAAGGCCAGCTACCTTCACACTGGGAAGAAACGGAGCCCGCTTCTGAGCCTCCGCCTCCCCAGACCCAGGCATCGCAAGTGGGGCAGGCCTTGTGAGAAACAGACGGGCGGAAGCTTTCCATGCAGAAACCGAGCAGGGATGGGGGTCAGCCAGGCAGCCTGTCCCGGACCTTCGGGCCCAAGGCCCGACCTGGAGTCTGGGCCCAGAAGCCCCACGGGCCGGGGAAGCCCTGGGCCGGTGCCCCCAGCCCTCGTGGTCCCTGGGGAGGGTCTCGGCCCTCCTGCTCTCGTCTTCCCTGGGGGAGCCAGCTCTAGGGCTTCTCCGCCTCACCCACTGGGCGCAGGGGCCCTGGGGCCTGTTCCCGGAGGGTGCGCTGGGGCCCGCCTGGGTCTGGGCTCCCGGAGAACTGATGCTTCAGAAAGTATTGCGTTTTATCCTGATGCTGCTTCAAGGGACAGCGAGGCTATTGTCAAACGCGAACTCCCGAACTTAATTCTCCTCTGCCATGCCCACCAGGTGCCACAGTCCGGGGGCCCACACGCCCGTGTGTTTCTGGAAGAGAGCGGCCCTCCTCTGGATGGCGTGTGGGTCATCATCTGACGTCGCCTGGGTCCCACGGGCAGCTCAGGTGGGGGTCCAGAGGCTGATGTCCCCCAGGAGAGCAGCGAGAGAAGGGGCCCCTCCTCCCACGTGTGCCCCTCAACCTGCAGTGCAGGGGCGGGGGCCTTAAGCGCTGCCAGGACACCTGCAGGGGCTTCCCTGGGCGCAGTCTGGGGGGAGGGGAGGGGGTCAGGGTGCCCGCCCAGGGTGCGGGGAGGGCTGCCTGCCCCAGGGCCTCGATGGAACGCCAGCCCAAAGGGGGCCATCCTGGACAATGTTCCCAGGAGACTTCTAGGACCCAGGACGCAGTCCACAGCCTGGCATGTGGGACCCCCTAGAAATGCCAGTGCCCCCCGGCCCTTCCCGCTGTCCCTCCCTCGCTCACCTCTTCCATTACCACCACCCGCCTCTCCCTCCCACCCTGTCCCATCTCACCCCCCGGGGCCCTTCCCCTCCAGATGTAAATACACAGGAGCTCCCTCCATTAAAACAGCAGGTGGTAGGGCTGGGGTGGCAGGGCTGGGGGTGGTGGGTTGCAGGAGTCTGGTGATGCTCTGCCTGCCCGATTGGCAGGAAGTGTGGGAAGGGGGTCATTGAGACGGGGCCTCAAGTGGGCGCAGTGGGGTGTGGTCAGCGGGGGCCTGGGGAGGTGGGGGGGGGACGTGGAGAGGGGGGTCCTGTACCGCACAGGAGGCAACCCTACTCGTGGGGCACCAGACCCCCAACTGGGGTGATGTTTCCAGGGGTCTCCCCCAGAGGCCCCTTCTGGACGCCGGTGCCGCGAGGTCAGTAGGACGGGCTCCACGTGTCTTTCTGGGCTGGAAGCCGACTGCTCTGTCACCTCTGCCCCACGCCCTGCGCCTCCCTGACCCCTCGGTGCCAGGCTCGGGGCAGATGAAGTTCAGAATCTAGCTGGGCGGAGCTGGGCACAACCCTGAGAAACCCTCTCCCCCCTCCTCCAGCTGCAGGCTGGCACCTGAGCCATCTTCCAGGTGTACCTGGGGCCCATCACCTGTGTGGGACCAGAAAGAGGGAGGCAGGCTATTTGTGATGCCCCAGAGGCCCGCACCGCCCCCTTTCACCCCCACTGGACTTTAGAGCCAGCGCTTTGACCACCTTTGGCGAGTGTCTGCCTGGCCACCTAGGGCCCCATCTGCCTGGATTCTGGGGTGGAGCTGGGGGCTAGCAGGGGCCGCACAGCAGCTGGTCTCTGAGAGACCTGGGGCCCTCTGACCCTGTGAGCTGGGTCTGCCTTATGTGCAAGAAGACCCCAAAGATCACCCGGCAACCAGGCCGCCCCACCATCCCACGTGGTCCCCACCCTCAGGAGGGCCGCCTGAGTGTCGGGCGAGGCCGGGCGCTGTGGAAGCACAATTGCAAGCATAAAGTAGAATGTGAGGCTGATTCCTTAACCTGCTGCATGGAGAGGGTCAAAACAAAGCAAAAACCCCAAACAGAATAGATTTCGCAACTGCAGGAGGAAGCAGCTTTGTAAGTGCCCAAGAGAGGCTAATTAGAGACTTCAACTGGAGCTTTGCAAATGAATTATTTACAATTCTTCAGAGGGAAATGATTATAATAATAACCTTTGCAATTCCAAAATTAAGCTTATTATGCTCTTTTCCTCTGCTCCAGAAATTCTCTGAGGTCTGTCATCAAGCAGAAAGCGAGGAGTGAGGCCAGTCCTCTCCCCCGTGGGGTGGGTGGGTCGGGGGAGCGGCACCCCATGGGCCCCTGAGGGGCTGGCCCCCAGTATGGACCAGCGATGCCAAGTGTTTAAAAGGGAAAGCTGTGGAATCGTCCTTCATGCCTCCCCCCGACCCCGTTTCCTCTGATTTAAGGATGCTCTGCTCGCTCAGTCAGTACTCCAGGAGTTGCAGAGGCTCAAAGAAGAAACCAAAGCCTCTGCTCCCATCAGAGGCAGACCCTGGAGTTGCCAGATTTACAACAAAGTAAGCGACACAGCTGGTAGGAAACTAACCAAAATGAAGGTCGACTGACCACGTCTTCCTTGCCCGCACCGGCGGCCGTCTGATTGGAAATTAAGGGTCTGTTTCTTTACGATGCGAGGCTGCAGCCTCGTGGCATGAAACGGGTGGGGACCACTGGCTGATTGGACCCCCCGGGGTGCAGAGCCTGTGCTGGTCCCCAGAGGGTGGCCTTGCCCTCCCTCAGCAGTGATAAGCCGCTTCCCAGCACCCCACAGGTCCTGCAAACACGCCTTTCCCTCATTTCCAGCCTCATCTCCAGCCTCAGCGCACTCGCACAGGGGGCTGCTCTGGGGCAGGCCTCCGGCTGCCAGTATCAGAATCGGATACACCCGGCATCAGCCCGGGGCCGCCGTCAGAGGCCCAAGAACCCACCAGGGCACAGAGGCTTTAGGCTGGAAGTACCCAGGCCCTGTGGCCAGCTCAAGCCAGAAGACCTGATGGTCCTGTGACGGGCCTTACTGCGGTCCCCACCGCGGCAATGTGTCCAGACGCCGGGGCAGGGAGACGCTGCTGTGGACACAGAGAGCCCTGGCCTGTCCCAGGTCACACAGTGGCCAGGGGTGCAGGGAAGGTGGGCACAGCTCAGCCCCGGGAAAGCTGCAGCCGGCCAGCTGCCACCTCAGCGTGACTCCTGGCCCAGGGTTACTCCAGACCCGGCGCTCCTCCGCTCCTCTGGGTCTTTCTCCCCCTTTCCCTGGGAATCCCCACCATCCAAGGTCCCTATTCAGCCTTAGGCTGGCTCGCACACCCCGCTGTCCCCAGCCACACTCCCCAGAGACGATCGAGGGTTAACCTCACCCTTCCCCTGTCTCGCTCCCCTCTGCCCTCTGCCATAGCGGTGCCCCTGCGCGTGAGTCTGCTGAGCAGGCGCGTGTGGATTCTGACTCTGGGGATCTGTTTCTCTGGGTCTCGCCATCCACTCCACCTGTCATCCTGAGTCTGCCCCCACCCACCTGGGAGGGAAGGACGGCTCCCCAGGGACACCTCCTCTCCCCAGTCATTCCCCACTCCCCTTCGACCTGGCCTCCCCGAATGGCGGTGCCTTCACGTCTTCTCCCCAGCAGCGCTCCCTGGGAGGGGCTCCACACGCGTTGCTCAGTCGTGTCCGACTCTGCGACCCCATGGGCTGTAGCCCGCCAGGCTCCTCTCTCCATGGGATTCTCCAGGCACGAATACGGGAGTGGGTTTCCATTTCCTCCTCCAGGGGCTCTTCCCAATCCCAGGATCAAACCCGGGTCTCCTGCCCTTCCTGCGCTGGCAGGCAGATTCTTCACCACTGAGCCCCCTGTGAAGCCCGATGAGCACGATACACGGAAGCCATGTCCTCCTGCGGAGAGAAATCGAGAGAAAACGTGAAGACGGCTAAGTGAAGCTGCTATGATCGGAACGTTTGTTTCCCCCCAAGATGGATGTGTTGAAATCCCATGTCCAGGGCGATGGTGTCAGGAGGTGGGGCCTTTGGGAGGTGATTAGGGCATAAGGGGTGAAGCCCTCCTGAATGGGACTGGTGCTCTTGTCACAGTCGTTCCCAGAGCTCCCTGGCCCCTTCCGACGCAAGAGGACACAGTGAGAAGGTGCTGGCTGGACGAGCAATCAGGCCCCACCAGAACCTGACCGTGCTGGCCTCTTAGTCTCAGACTTCCCAGCCTCCAGGATGGTGAGCGATGAACTCCCGTGGTCTATGAGAATCTCCTGCAGTGCAAGAGACCCTGGTTTGATCCCTGGGTCTGGAAGATTCCTCTGGAGAAGGAAATGGCAACCCACTCCAGTATCCTTGCCCGGAAATTTCCATGGACAGAGGAACTTGGAGGGCTACAGTCCATTGGGTTGTGAGAGTCAGACACGATTTAGTGACTAAGCCGCCACCGCCGCTGCAAGCCGTCCAGCAGCGTCATTTTGTCACAGCCACCAGAACGGAGAAGACAGCGTTTTCCCGACCTGGGGCTGGTGGGCGTTGCTCTCTCATATATCAACACTGAGCAGCTGGCATGGGCTTATTTTCTGTTTGTTTTTTGGTTTTGTTAGTTTTTTCAATAGAAACCTCAGGCTTGTCAGAGGATAACCCAGAAAACCAGCGTTAACTCTAAAACCGGTAAGAGCAGGAAGAGTGGAAGCAGCCGCAGAGGACCCCAGGTCTGCAGGGAAACAGAACAGGGGACATCAGTGATGCTGAACTCTCTGCAGTGAGACGGATTCCACACGGCTGGGCACCCGTCACTTTCAGCATCAAAACTCTGATGCATTTCGGTAGGAATCTTTCTTTTCAAAGGGAATACCCACTTCTCCTGCCTCTTAAGGGAAGAAGACTAACCAGGATTCCCTCCAGGGACTCAAGGTTGCCAGCATGAAGACAGGCCCTCCTTTGGACTGAGACCCAGCAAGTTCTCAGGGTTTGGTGGATGGGAATTTGCCCAAGATCTCAGGACACGCTGCACATCGGCAGGCCTGGCTGGGAGCTTCCTGAATCCTTCTCTGTGAATCAGTATCCCAAACTAGAGACGTGTGTTGAAGTTGGGTAATGAGTATGTGGGGGGTTTCTGATATTCTCTACTTTTATATATTTGGGGTTTTTCATAATAAAAAATGTAATTGTTTTCCTATTTGTATGCTTCCCTGGTGCCTCAGGTGGTAAAGAATCTGCCTGCAATGCAGGAGACCCAGGTTTGATCCCCTAGTTGGAAAGATCCCCTGAAGAAGGGAATGGCAACCCATTCCAGTACACTTGCCTGGAGAATCCCATGGACAGAGGAGCCTGGCGGCCTACAGATCTTGGGGTCACAAAGAGTCAGACAAGACTGAACATGTTTTATATAGTCCTTCCTGCCTTCTAGGGAAAACCATGAGGTCAGGCTCCTCAGATGTCACTTGTTGCTGCTTCAGGCAAACTTGCTTCTTCTTGTCAATCAGGAGGCAGCAACTTGGATATTCACACCAGAGAGCATCTTGCAGGTTCTGGCTGAAGGAGGGGTGGGCTTTTGCTGCCTGGACTTCCTTCTGTCTCCCCAAGGGCCTTTCCTGGTTCATTAGCACTCCAGCTGGGTGAGGTGTCCTTAAGCTTCCTTCCTCACTGTAGGAGGGAGGGATGGAGAAGAGGGAGTGGAGTCAGCCGAGATCTAAATGCCCTCAAAAAGAATACATGTGGCTTTCTTTATACGTGTGGGTGGGGAAATGCTTTCTAGCCATGACTAAAAAATCCAGACCCAATTAGAGAGAGCATGCAATCAAAGCAAAGAGGAATTTAAAAGATAATCAATGGAGGGAAATGTCTGCAACACATTTCACACTAATATTCCCTGAGATGGCCTCTGTCAAGAGGTGGCATCTATCTGTCCACCCCCTTGAATTGGGGAGGTTCCTGTAACTACTTGAAGGAATAGAATATGGCAGAAGTGATACTGCGCCAGCTCTGAAATATGCCTTAATTGGCTTGGCAGCCTCTACTTCCTCTCTTGGAGGCCCGAGCCTCCATGTAAGAAATCTAGGCTCCTGTGCTAGAGAGGCAGGCCCCAGACGTGTGAGTGATAAAGCCGTCTTAGACATCCAGCCCACATGGAACCCAGCTTCATCCCCAATCTGGCAGAAGTGATACTGGGCTGACTCCATCCGTAACTGAAAGCTCACCTGGCAGCTTTCAGCTTCTCCCTCTTGGAGGGCTGAGCTGCTCTGTGAGAGAGGCCAGTAGGGGTGTGCACGTGTTCACCCAAACCATGGAAGCCGTCTTGAATGAACAGCCCTGTTGAGTGTTTGGATGACACCAACCTCAGCTTCTATCTAACCATCCACAGGAGAAGCCTCAAGACAGAATCACTCAGCTGAACACTGGCGAGTCACACAACTGTCAGGGATAATAATAGCAAACTGTTAAGCCTCTACATTTTTGCGTGGTCTCTTTACATGTGCATGCATGCTAAGTCGCTTCAGTTGTGTCCGACTCTGCAACCCAGTGGACAGTAGCCCGCCAGGCTCCCCTGTCCATGGGATTCTCCAGGCAGGAACACTGGAGTGGGTTACCAAGTCCTCCTCCAGGGGATCTTCCCGACCCACGGATTGAACCCACTTCTTTTATGTCTCCTGCATTGGCGGGTGGGTTCTTCACCACTAGCACCACCTGGGAAGCCTGGTCTGTTACATAGTAGCATAACAGTAACTATATAGCAGGGAAATAGGAATTTATTTAAGTAACTTTTGAAGATAACCTCAGTCTAAAGAGAAAAAGATATTTTTGCTGGGTATAAATCTTGAACATTGCTCCGTACCTTTATTGTTGAATCATATGTATTCTGTTTGTGTAAATGAGTAATCAGACTGATACTGTGGCGAAGGGGAGGAATAAATGTAGAACAGTAGGCGGCAGGGAAGAGTTCTGTGGTGTTGGGCTTACAGAGACCTGTCAGAGTCAGATCATGATTTTAAGGCATCTGTGCTTTCTTCTTTGTCTTGATGTCTTGGCTCTGTCCATGGAAAGGGCCTAGAAACAGCGATGCCTGTCAGCAATGGGCACACTAGGGGTCAGATCTGGTCCTTAAATATCAGCCATCCTCCACTGGAAGAAACCAGGTTTCCCTGAGAAAATGGTTGATTCTAGGACTGAAGCAAACAGGATGAGCCTAGAGGGTCTTGTTCTGCCCAAAGGTTAAAAAGTGCTCACGATATGATGTAAGTGGAGTAGGAGGAAGGTGCTCTCAGGGTTGAGGCTAAGACAGTTTGAGCAGAAAGATTAATGACAACAATGGGCTATAATGCATGATATTTATCAAAGCAAGAGAGAGACCATGTTTCCATATAAATTGTAGAAAGTGAGCAAGAGAGAGGAAATCTCCCTTTTGTAGCAGAATGTGTGTGTGTAAGCTCAGTCACTCAGATGTGTCTGACTCTTTGTAATCCCATGGACTGTAGCCTGCCAGCTTCCTCTGTCCATGGAATTCTCCAGACAAGAATACTGGGGATCTTCTGACCCAGGGATTTAACCCAAGTCTCTTGCATCTCCTGCATTGGCAGGCGAATTCTTTACCACTGTGCCACCTGGGAAGCCTCATATTATAGTAGAATATCAACCAGTAAATGTGGAAGGAATGACAAGAGTTAGGAAATCATAACTTTGCCATCAATATGGCATGGAAAGATGATTCATGCAAGAATCATCAGTGGATGCTAAGATCAGTGAGTCAAAGTATATTAGGAAACGGGTTATCCCCAAGTTTCAATGTACTGCCCACAGACTATAAACTGCTAGGGGGAAAGAGTCGTTTTATAGTGGGGAAACCTGGAAATACCCTTTCACCAAGTGACTGAGGTCCATCACTAACCATGGGAGGAGGTGACTTCACAGGCCCCCTGAAGTGACGCGCTGAGGACAAACCAATCCTATCACATCCTGGCCAAAAATGCTAAACAGACGTCGAATCATAAAGAAAACATTAGACAAACCCAAGTTGAAGGACGTTCTACAAAATGGTTGATCCACACGCTTCAAAAATGTCAGGACTGGGGCTTCCTTGGTGGCCCATTGCTTAAGACCCTCCGCTTCAACTACAGGAGGCATCGGTCTGATTCCTGGCAAGGGAACTAAGACCCTGCATGTCTCACGGGGCAGCCAAAAAAAAGTCAAAGGCATAGGAAATGAAGGACACGTTCACAGCACCGTCATTCACAGCAGCCCCGAGGTGGAAGCCCCCAGACGGTCCCACCCAGCTCTCTGCAGCCCTTGGAGGCTGATGGGTGCTCCCAGCTTTAGAAGCAGGCCCACAGATCTCCGCTCCTTCCCTCGTGCATGAGCACACTGTGCGCCGGTTTAGAGCTTCACATCCTAGAACTGTGGTGTCTTCACAGCCCCCAGGGAGGAGTAGAGCAGTGAGGCTGCGGAGGGGTCTGCTCAAGGTTGAGACTCCTACCCAGTGAGCAACAGGGCTGACTTTGCGCCTAGTCTCTGAAATGCCCAGATCTCCTCCCCACCCCGTCCCTCCAGGTTGAAGATCAGAGGTGGGGTCTGAGCAGAGACCCGGGGCTACTCTAGGCCAGGAAGGTAGGGAGGCAGCCTGCAGAGGGGAACGGGGCTCCTGGGTACTGCCAGAGCCCGCCTCCTGCTGGGCTTGGCCAAGGTCAGCCCTTCCAAAGATCTCCAGGCAGCTCGAATATTGCTGAGGCTTCTATGGGGGCTGCTCAGGAACCACATGGGGGAGTGAGTGGCCGGGCCCATGGGGAGCAGGGTGTACCCTGGGTTTCTTTTCCTGAAAACACGGTGACGGGGAGGAACGAAGGCAACTCCGCGTGGGGTCGGTTCCCGCCACCGTAGCCTTGCACTCTGGCGCATGAGCGCAGCCCTGCTGCTTCTGCACATTTTGTGAAAGGACGTTTCCGGTGTGTGTGTTAGTCGCTCAGTCATGTCTAGCTCTTTGTGACTTCACGGACTGCAGACTGCCAGGCTCCTCTGTCCATGGGATTCGCCAGGCAAGAATACTGGAGTGGGTTGCCGTTCCCTTCTCCAGGGGATCCTCCCGACCCAGGGGTTGAACCCAGGTCTCCCGCATTGCAGGTGGATTCTTTACCAGCTGAGTCACCAGGGAAGCCCTTCAAGTATAAGAGAAGCCTCAATTCTAACTCAGGTAAAATAGTCTCTGGGGCATGAATCCACCGTCTGCTCACCTGCTGCCTTTCCCAGGAGAGTCGCAATTTCTGCCCACAGCTCGTCTCCCTATTTACCGGCCCGTGAAGCGGCGAGCAGGGTGAATGTGGCCTCCGGAACAGCACCACACTGGGCAAGCCGCCACCTGAGCACGCGTCCCCGGCTCCGCGGTCCCTGCCTCGTCAGGGTCAGAGAGCCCCGCGCTGAGCCCCTCACCCCCGCCCCCTGTCTGTCCTCAGGAGGCCCAGCAGCAGCCCGGGTGCCCTGCTTCAGGGGCTTCTCATCCACACGCCACCGAGAGTATCCTCCTGGCCGTTCGGCTGAATTCCTTTTCAGGATGACAGGGGGGGACGTGTGATATAAGAATAGAAGATGACAAAGTGCTGGTCCCCAGTGGCTTGCTGGCCACCTTGTAAAAACTGTGCCAGCCTCTTGGCAGCCTCACCCAGGCCCAGAGGCTCAAGGCCACACCACGATTAATAGTAAAACTTTCTGGACTCACAGAATGTCGTCTGAGGCCTGGTGTCCACAGCTAGCTCTTGTGCTCAGCGTGGCAAGCAAGGAGGTTTCATAACATCTTTATTGTTTTGGAAAGGGCCCGCTTGACCTTTCTTTGACCTCAAATTAACACTCAGAGAGATCAAAAGCTCTTGAAAATTTTACCTTTCTCCTCCAACCCTGAAACCTCGGTGGTCCTCTCTGCCAAAGCCTGGATCCCACAAAGGCTGGGGTCCCCGGACGGCCCTGTGGGAAAGCACATCCCCCAGATACACCCAGCGCCTTGCTTTTGGAATTCTCTAGGAACACCAAGGAGATTAAAACTGTTAATCCTGTCCTGGACCCAAAACTGCTGCTCCTGGCTGCAGAACCGCAAAGTGAGAGTCGTTAACAGAGGCAGGAGATGTAGGTAAACAGGCGCTGGTGAAATAAAGCCCAGTGGACCCTTCACCGGGGGCGTGGCGCCCACCCACCGCCTCCCCCAGGACGGCCTGTGACCGTTCCGGAGGCCCGCTGCAGAGGCGCGGGAATGGGTTCTCCACGCCTTTAAGTCAAAGGCTGAAACATTTCGCAAACTTTGAGCAATAAAATGGCAAAACCTCCCATGAAGGCAGGAGCCTGGGAGGGGAGGCCTGTTCCATAAAAACTAAGGAAGGAGGCGGGGGAGCCAGCCCCCCGCGTGCCGGGGTCCCGGCCACCCACTCTCTTTTACTCCCCCTGAACTGGACTCTGTCATGGGGTGGGATGTGGGGAGCAGAGCCTGGCCACCCTGGAAGCACGTCCCTGTCCCCATGGAAGAGCCAGGCTCCACGTGCACGTGTGTGCTCCCCACCAACCAGGCAAAACCCACCCCAAACTCCTGCGGGGCCCTACCTATGCTTCCTAAGTTCAGTTCAGTCGCTCAGTCTTGTCTGACTCTTGACTACCCCATGGACTGCAACACGCCAGGCCTCCCTGTCCATCAGCGACTCCCGGAGCTTGCTCAGACTCACGTCCATCGAGTCGGTGATTCTTAGTAAAGATGTGGATTTATGTTTTTAAAATGGGTATTTTAAAATATTCTAATATTATCTAAGCGTTATACCTTCTTTAAGTGCAGTCATTGTTCAAGGGTGAGGAGAAGAATCTGGCATGGGTTCTGAGAAGGGGGAGCCCAGGAGAGAAATACCCTGGCTGTGCGACAGGCAAGCAGGGAAGCAGCGGGCTTGGTGGCCCCAGCTTCGCCATCTCAAACAGCCCCATCGCACCTGCGTCTGCCCGGTGTGGGCACTCTGAGGGCCCTCAAGCAGGCGGGGAAGGTGTTCTCATTACAAGAGAAAATGAAGCTGGAAGTTTAAATCTTGATCGAGGTCACGAGCTAAAAGCTGGAGGAACTGGAATAGTCAAGTCGGGCAACTCCAAGCCATGGGCTCCTCCTGAACCCCCGGGGCTTCCCGAAACCCTGCGCACTGACGTCTGACCGAGGAGCCGGGAGTGAAGTCCCCTGAGCCGCCGCAAAAGTGTCGGCCCGCCATACCTACAAAGCAGAAACAGACCCACAGGCGCAGAGGGCAGACTGGCACCTGCCACGGGGGAGGGGCGTGTGGGAGGCAAGGACTGGGAGTTTGGGACCAGCAGGTGCAAACTAGTGTGTGCAGGGTGGGTCAACAATAGGCCCGGCTGCACAGCGCAGGGGACGCTTAATATACTCAATAAGCTGGGCTAAACCGTAGTGGAAAAGAGTATCTGTGTGCATAACTGACTCGCTTTGCTGTCCCGCAGAAATTAGCACAGCCTTGTAACCCAGCTATGCTTCAATACAATCTAAGAAAAATCTTCCCACCAGAAGGCCCTTAAGTGTAATATCAGGATCATGAAGAGACCGAGCTTGCCGTCTGCAGCCCTCGGTGGTGTCTGGGAACGAGACGAGCTCCAGGTACGAGGTAAGGAGAGTCGAGGCTAGCGGGACCCAGGAAGGGAGTGCAGAGACGGGACCCAGGTTGGGGCAGACCTCCCAGGACTGGACGGCCACGCCTGCTTGTCACTCACCGTGGGGTCTCCCTGGCCAGGCCCTGACCACCTTGGACCGCCCTTCTGCACGGCTTGCGATTTCCACACCCGGCCTCTGCCCGGCTTCCAGCTTCCAACTCGTGTCTTGGGGTCTTACCCCACCCCCGGCCCCCATGGATGACTGCTGGCCTCACTGTCGAGACCCTCTGTGGGATGTCCCCATCGAGCAGAGCTCTCAGGGGAGGTCGGCGCTCATCCTGACCCATGAGGCAGGGCCTGTGTCATTCTGTCAGGGGGCCCACCTGCCTGAGAGGAAGCTTTGGGCAGGGCGGGCCCCCACAAGGAAAACAAGTGGGTGCTCTGACATTCCCTGAGCAGCCAGCAGAGGAAACGGGAAGGAAGGGCACCCCGCCCAAACTGCCAGGCCCCACAGGGGGAAAAGCTTGCTTGTGCACGAATGCACGTTCTTAGGTGTGTGCTCGCCTTCAGGCCGGCTGGACCCCCTCCCACGTGGTCACTGGGGGCCGGGGGCGGGGTGACCCGTCCCCGTACGCAGTCTTTCGTTTACCTTCTCCAAGGCGAGTTTGAGTGCTCCCCCTGCTGAGCTCAGGAGTGTGGGCCACCTGCTCTGGCCAGTGAGCTGTGGGCAGCGGTGGGACGCTTTTAGCAGAAGTGCTCAGAGCCAGCCTGTGGCTCTGGGGGTCTCTGTCCAGCAATGGCCCAGGTAGAGGCCCCTCCGACTGCCCGGGTCCTGATGGCAGAGCCAGGACGACAGGGTGCAGGCTGCCAGCTACCCAGCCCATCCTGTCGATGGCCTTGTGAAGGATTGGTCTTAAATCTAACTTTTTCTTCTAACGACTCTTTTATCTGTGTTCGCTTTGCTTCTTTCTCTTTTTTTGGCCTGTCCCTGTCGTCCGTTTTTGTGTGTCTTTGAAGTGGCATTTAGTTGAATTGGGGGGGGGAGTGGCTCAGTCCCGCAGTCTCCAGCCTTTGCACTTGAATTTAATCCCTTTTATGTACACTGGATACTGAAGTAGTGGGATGATTTCTCCTATTTTGTCTGATAGTCCACACACTGTGAATCTCCTCCACTCCCTTTGCTCTCGTCTGCCCTTTCCAGGCATGATGGGATTCTCTGAGTCCTCTTCTCCACGATGCTGTGGAGGCTGCAGGTTTTATTTCTAGTCTTGTGCGGGTTAGGCTGTGTTTTCAGTCGACATTCTGAACTCTAAGTCTTCTCAAATGAAGTCTAAAGTATTTACATCTTCTCTCTGAACCAGAAAAGAGATTTGATATCTTTTATTGCATCTTTGTTGTTATTATTATTTATGTAATGCAAAAAATATGGAACAGTATTCTTACACTGAGCAATTCATTTGGGGGTTTCCCCTACAATCTATAGCAGAGATGACTGAGGGTTGATTTTATTCTCCTGCTTGATTGTCAGAGGTGGCTGCGGCCTGAGGATTTGTGTTTCCTTTCAGTTTGGGATCCTTCCTGGTGTCTGTTCAGATATGGCCTCTCCCCTCTTCCTGTTCTTCTCTCTGGGGCTCCTCTCCTCCTGCCAGAGCTGCCCAGCCACACCCACGTGTCTCTGAGCCACTGTTTCACGTTGGGTGACCTCTGAATCTCTGTTTTTCTGGGATGCATTCTTACTGAATTCCTTCCATCTCTCTTCCAATTCATCTACTATCTCTGACTGCACTTGACTTAACTTTATTCTGTCCACTGGCTTATTTCTACTTCAGTGACCATCTTTTTTGTCTCCAGGTTTCTGGTTCAGTCCAGTTCAGTCACTCAGTCATGTCTATTTGTGACCCCATGGACTGCAGCACGCCAGGCCTCCCTGCTCATCACCAACTCCTAGATTTTGCTCAAACTCATATCCATTGAGTTGGTGACGCAATCCAACCATCTCATCCTCTGTCGTCCCCTTCTCCTCCCACCTTCAGTCTTTCCCAGCATCAGTGTCTCTTCCAATGAGTCAGTTCTTTGCATCAGGCGGCCTAAGTATTGTAGCTTCAGCTTCAGCATCAGTCCTTCCAATGAATATTCAGGACTTCCAATGAATATTTCCTTTAGGATGGACTGATTTTTATCTCCTTGCTGTCCAAGGGACTCTCAAGAGTCTTCTCCAACACCACAGTTCAAAAGCATCAGTTCTTCAATGCTTGGCCTTATTTATGATCCAACTCTCACATCCATACATGACCACTGGAAAAACCATAGCTTTGACTCTATAGACCTTTGTCAGCAAAGTAACGACTCTGCTTTTTAATATGCTCTCTAGGTTTTTCATAGCTTTTCTTCTAAGGACCAAGTGTCTTTTAATTTCATGGCTGCAGTCACCATCCACAGTGATTTGGGAGCCCAAGAAAATAAAGTCTGTCACTATTTTCAATGTTTCTCCATCTATTTGCCACAAAGTGATGGGACTGGATGCCATGATCTTAGTTCTTTGAATGTTGAATTTTAAGCCAGCTTTTTCACCCTCCTCTCTCACTTTCATCAAGAGGCTCTTCAGTTCCTCTTCACTTTCTGCCGTAAGGGTGGTATCATCTGCATATCTGAGGTTATTTATATTTCTCCTGGCAATTTTGCTTCCAGCTTGTACTTCATGCAGCCTGGCATTTTGCCTGATGTACTCTGCATAGAAGTTAAATAATCAGGGTGATAACATAAAGCCTTGATGTACTCCTTTCCCAACTTGGAACCAGTCTGTTGTTCCATGTCTGGTTCTAACTGTTGCTTCTTGACTTGCAAACAGATTTCTCAGGAGGCAGGTCAGGTGGTCTGGTATTCCCATCTCTTTAACAATTTTCCACAATTTGTTGTGATCCACACAGTCCAAGGCTTCTGATTGGATCTTTTCCATTTCTGTCAGTCTGGGTCTGTTTTGTTTCTGCCAGTTTTTGTTTATAGTTTATTGCCATTCGTAGGCTGTTTCTTGTCTTTTTTTTGAAATGCTAACAGCTTGCTTTGCTGTTGTTCAGTCACCAAGCCATGTCCAACTCTTTGCAACTCCATGGACTGCAACACACCAGGCCTCCCTGTTCAACCCCAACTCCCGGAGCTTGCTCAAACTCATGTCCATCGAGTTGGTGATGCTGTCCAACCGTCTCACCCTCTGTCACCCCCTTCCCCTCCTGCCTTCAGTCTTTCCCAGCATCAGGGTCTTTTCCAGAGTGTCAGCTCTTCACATCAGGAGGCCAGAGTGTGGGAGCTGCCCACTGGGCATGCTGGCCACAGTCACTGAGCAGGCGTTCTCCCCCAGGTTCTAGATATGCGGCTGCTTCCCCACACTGGTCCTCACATCTGTAGAAGGCACTCAGCTGGAAATTTCCACTCCCTCTTGTGGATGGGGGCTCTGCACAGGGGCCGGCCTCTGTCCTCCTATCCTCCACCCCTCAGGTGGGGCTCTTTCAGTCACTGTTACTGACTCTGGACGGGAAGACCCGCACGCCTCCAGCCCACACCCATCACTGCTTCCTGTCTTCTGTGCCTGAATCTGAGGTGCTCAGCTTGTTCTGCAGTGTGGCTGTGACTTCTGTGTGTGGTTGCTATGGATTTGGAGCAGAGAAGAAGCCACAAAGCATTAACTTACAGTGCCTTGTTCTCCAGAAATCCAGAAAGTTCATTTCTTTATCTTCTTATGTCAGCTTAAGCCCAACTCTGAGCCCCACCCTATGGGGCTGGCAGAAAATTCAACCCCTCCCTCCCATCCTAGAGGAAATCAACTCTGAATATTCACCGGAAGCACTGATACTAAAGCTCCAATCTTTTGGCCCCCTGATGCGAAGAGCTGACCCATTGGAAAAGACCCTGATTCTGGGAAAGACTGAAGGAGGAGAGGGGGACGCCAGAGGATGAGATGGTTGGATGGCATCACTGACTCAATGAACGTGAGTTTGAGCAACCTCTGGGAGTTGGGGATGGACAGGGAAGCCTGGTGTGCTGCAGTCCATGCGGTCACAAGGAGTCGGACACGACTTAGTGACTGAACAACAACTCCTGTCCTGGAGTCGCTTCAGAATCAAGAAGCTTCCGTGATGCCCCGAAGACCAAAGGGAGCCTCGAGCGGCCGTGCCCGGCGGAAGCCTTTCCCCAGCATCCTTCTCCTGCCCCCAGGTCGGGCCATGCTTACAGCTCAGGGATCCTTGCCCAAGTGGAAACCCATGGCGCCTGTGTTCAGCCTTCCTGGGGCACAGCGTGGCGGCCCACACCCTTCCTGCACTCGGCCTGGTTCTGCTCAGATCCCGGGCCCTCCAGACTGCTCTCTTCCAAATCTCAGGGAATCACTCTCTCTCCCTCCCACTCGCCCTTTGGGATTAGAGTTTTATGAAATGGGCTTAGCTTTTTACAAAAGACAGAAAGAGCATTTGGCTTCAAGCTGCTTTGGCTTTCTGCCTGGAAAAATAAAAAATCCCTGAGGCAAAAGACTGACAAAGAGCTGGGTGATCTGCTGGAAATGGGATGAGGATGAAAGATACAGAGAGCAGATAAAGATTAATATTCCCCCCAAAATAGAGCGTTTCCATGAATTTTACAGCTTATCTCTTTAAGAGACAAGTGTCCTATGAGAGCTGGTGATGAATGAATGAGCTGCCCTTCTGAGAATTGAGCATTCTTGGGAAAGTCAGGAAGCTCAGGAATGTATAGGGGCTGCAGCCCAGCTGAGCATCACCACGTCACTGCCTCTGCTTAGCAGTGACCCCAAGATACCAGCAAGATGACAAAATGGTGATGGACTTTTTTGCTTTGAATTCTGTTTAGTAAGTTGGGAGAGGACATGTATACTGTTTAGAATGCTTATCTTCAAAACAGTACTTTTTTCAGAACTTTGTCTCAAAACGAGGTGAGCTTGGGTGATCTGAGAAACTCCCAGAAACACTGTTTGCAGTGAACAGGTCTCAGCGTCTGTCTTGTGGCCTCCCAGCCCTGCTGTCCAATCCCCTCACTGAGTCGCTGGGACCCCCGGCAAACCCCTTCACTTTGTTCACCCATCAGGTGCAGAGGTGTAGCGGGGTGGCTGGGGTCACCTCTGAGAGCTTAGCTGACAAGGTCCATCTAGTCAAAGCTATGGTTTTTCCAGTGGTCATGTATGAATGTGAGAGTTGGACTATAAAGAAAGCTGAGCACTGAAGAATTGATGCTTTGGAACTGTGGTGTTGGAGAAGACTCTTGAGAGCCCCTTGGACTGCAAGGAGATCCAACCAGTCCATTCTAAAGGAGATCACTCTTGAGTGTTCATTGGAAGGACTGATGCTGAAGCTAAAGCTCCAATTCTTTGGCCACCTGATGGGAAGAACTGACTCACTGGAAAAGAAGACCCTGATGCTGAAGATTGAAGGCAGGAGGAGAAGGGGATGACAGAGGATGAGATGGCTGGATGGCATCACCGACTCGATGGACATGGGTTTGGGTGGACTCCGGGAGTTGATGATGGACAGGGAGGCCTGGTGTGCTGCAGTCCATGGGGTCACAAAGAGTCAGACACGATTGAGCGATGAACTGACTGGCTGAACCGAGAGCTGTGGTCACCAGCAACCTCAGAATGTAACCTCGTTTGGAATAAGGGCCTTTGTAGATATAATTAATGTAATGATCTCAGAAGAAATCTTCCTGTATTAAGGTAGGCCCTAAAGACAGTGATCCCCCTCAGCAGAGAAGAGAGGGGGAGGGCACACAGAAACAGAGAGAAGAGCGGCAGCCGAGTGACGCCCTGCAGGCCGAGGGCCCCCCGACCTTCAGCACCTCCTGTGAGCCGGACAGAGACACGAGTGGCTTCTCCCCGAACCCTCTGGGGAAACCAACCCGCCAGGGCTGTGACTTTGGACTTCCAGCCTCCAGAACTGACGGAGCGTCTGTTTCTGTTGTTTGAAGCCACCCACTTGGTGGTCATTTGCTACGGCGGCCCTAGAAAGCTAAGGCTGAAGGGTGAGCTACAGAGTCTTAAAGGGTCCTCTGGTCCACAGTCTGTGAGCAGAAAGTGGAGCTGCATCTGGGGAGAACCAGCATGGGACACTGCCTGAGGCCTGCTGCCTTCGCCATCTGCATTTTACCTCCATTCTTTGTTTTTTTATTTTAAGTTGTGACTTTACTTTTTCTAAATTTTTATTTTATATTGAAGTGTCATTGATCTATAATGCTGTGTTAGTTTCAGGTGAACAGCAAAATGTTTCAGTTTTATATATATATATATACTTTCTCAAATTATTTTCCCAGGTAGGTTATTACAAATGTTGAGCAGAGTTCCCTGTGCTATACAGTAGGTCTTTATTCAGTTCAGTTCAGTCGCTCAGTCGTGTCTGACTCTTTGCGACCCCATGAATCGCAGCACGCCAGGCCTCCCTGTTCATTACCATCTCCCGGAGTTCACTCAGACTCAAGTCCATCCAGTCTGTGATGCCATCCAGCCATCTCATCCTC
>SJYT01078934.1:153673-190811 GCA_006410635.1 Cephalophus harveyi
GCAACAGTTAGAACCGGACATGGAACAACAGACTGGTTCCAAATAGGAAAAGGAGTACGTCAAGGCTGTATATTGTCACCCTGCTTATTTAACTTATATGCAGAGTACATCATGAGAAACGCTGGGCTGGAAGAAGCACAAGTTGGAATCAAGATTGCTGGGAGAAATATCAATAACCTCAGATATGCAGATGACACCACCCTTATGGCAGAAAGTGAAGAGGAACTGAAGAGCCTCTTGATGAAAGTGAAAGAGGAAAGCGAAAAAGTTTGCTTAAAGCTCAACATTCAGAAAACGAAGATCATGGCATCTGGTCCCATCACTTCATGGGAAATAGATGGGGAAACAGTGGAAACAGTGTCAGACTTTATTTTTTTGAGCTCCAAAATCACTGCAGCTGGTGATTGCAGCCATGAAATTAAAAGACACTTACTCCTTGGAAGGAAAATTATGACCGACCTAGATAGCATATTCAAAATCAGAGACATTACTTTGCTGACGAAGGTCCATCTAGTCAAGGTTTTTCCAGTAGTCATGTATGGATGTGAGAGTTGGACTATGAAGAGAGCTGAACACCGAAGAATTGATGTTTTTGAACTGTGGTGTTGGAGAGTCTTCTCAAGTGTCCAAGACTCTTGAGAGTCCCTTGGACAGCAAGGAGATCCAACCAGTCCATTCTAAAGAAGATCAACCCTGGAATTTCTTTGGAAGGAATGATGCTAAAGCTGAAACTCCAGTACTTTGGCCACCTCATGCGAAGAGTTGACTCATTGGAAAAGACTCTGATGCTGGGAGGGATTGGGGGTAGGAGGAGAAGGGGATGACCGAGGATGAGATGGCTGGATGGCATCACGGACTCGATGGACGTGAGTCTGAGTGAACTCCGGGAGTTGGTGATGAACAGGGAGGCCTGGCGTGCTGTGATTCATGGGGTCGCAAAGAGTCGGACACAACTGAACGACTGAACTGAACTGAACTCTAATAATGAGCGATGTTGAGCTGGCTCAGGGATGACACTGTGCTTCCTAAGCCGCTGCCCCAGGAGGCTGAGCTTCAGCCAATAGAGAGAGAAATGACTGTGGATTTTGAAGACATTCAATCAGAAAAAGAGGAAGCTTACAGGTCATGATGAGTGAGTGTATGTGGCTGATGGCTTCTCGTTTGGAAAAGAGATTCATCTTATGTTCAGGAGTTCCAGAGGAAGTGCTCGAAGAGGGGTCAGACTCCAGTTCAGCACAGTACAGCCTCCTGTAAGGAGAGATCTGCGGCCCTCGAGGACAACCCTCCTGCAGGAAGTCAGGGCCGGTCACCAGAGGGCAGGAGGGCTCTCAGGCCAGCGGAGGGTGTTGGGCCAGGTGACCTTGAGGCCCTTAGAACTGGGCTGTTAGACTTCATCAATGCTAATCCAATTACAGGAAATCAGACAGGCCCTGCCTTCCAGCAGGCAGGGCCCAGAAATTAGCATTTTTGAAAAGAGCATCACCCCGAGCGTGGAGACACTGTGGCCGGTGGCCAGGCATTTCCTGTGCTGGACACGCCCTGACCAAAGCCAGCTCCAGCTCCAGGGGCTGCTCCAGAAGAAGACCACCCGGGAGCCCTCTCCCCACGCTCGAGAGCCCACACCTTCCACAGCTCGGGCGCCGGCTCATCCCTCCACTCGCCCCCTGGTCCGTCTCTTCTGGTTCCACCTTTTGACCGGTTCCCTATAACCTTGTCCCGTCTTCCTAAACCCGCCTCCTTTGGGAAGACTCCCCTTCCGCTCTCCCCTGTCCCTGCCCCTCTCTGGCTTTGCAAATTATCACCTTGCTGCTGTTGAGGGCTTCCCTGGTGGCTCAGGTGATAAAGAATCTGCTTGGGATGCAGGAGACCTGGGGTCAATTCCTGGGTTGGGAAGATCCCCTGGAGAAGGGAATGGCAACCCTTGAGTCGCAAAGTCATATCTGACTCTCTGTAACCCTATGGACTGTAGCCCGCCAGGCTCCTTTGTCCTTTGTCTTGTCTCCAGGCAAGAATGCTGGAGTAGGTTGCCATCCCTTTCCCTAGGGGATCTTCCTGACCTAGGGATCAAACCCACATCTCCTGCGCTGCAGGCAGATTCTTCACCATTGAGCCACCTGGGCAGCCCAAGCTGCCGCCTTCGCTCCTGAAACCTGTCAGGACTTGGAAAGACGCGTGTTTTCTGGCTTGTTGCCTTTTCTCTGCTTCTCTCGCTTGAGTGGACGTCCCCTGGGTGCAGGACTGTCTCGGTCGTGCTTGTCCCCACAGCACCCATTTTTCCACGAGGCACTGACACATGGCAGGCACTTCAGTCCACGGGGATTGGCTTTATTCCAGGTGGGAGGGACCTCAGTTGAGCACTGGCTTCACCACGAATGGCTTCGTCCCTTCAAGCCGGAGCTCCGGAAGCCACGTCCAGGCTGCTCAGGCAGCTTTGCTCCACGTGATTGCCGGGGTCCCAGGCTCCATCCCCTGCTCCAGCGTCACCAGGCAGCCCTCGTGGTCAGAGACAGGTGTCCAGGCTCTGACCAGTCTGCCCTTGTGCTGGGCGGCAGGAAGGGGAAAGAGAAGGTGACACCACGACCCGCTCCCACCCGCTGGCCAGGCCCTGGGTCACAGGCTCCTGCAGACATGCGTGTGAAGCTGGGCAATGTGGTTTCATTCCAGGCAGCCGTGGGTGAGGCTAGAAAAGATTTCATTTCTAGGAAATAGGGGACAACTGGAAGCCTCTGCAGTGGAGCTCCGCAGTTACCACTGTAAGCAATCTTGAATCAGTGTATTCTAAACAGGTAGAATGTTCTGGTTACCTTCTTTGCTCCCCTGGGAGGGTCGCTATGGGTCCACGGACTGGTCTCTGCACATGCCTTGGCCACCCCAGGGGCTGGCAGGCCCCTGAGGACAGGGTGTCTTCCCCTGCCCACTGAGTCTTTGCGGCCCCTCACCTCCCTCCCTGTCCCCACCGCGCCAGGCCCCGCAGTCCACTCACAGTGCAGACAGCTGCTGTTGTTCAGTCGTGTCTGACTCTGTGACCCCGTGAACTGCAGCACGCCAGGCCTCCCTGTCCTTCACCGCCCCAGGCCCCACACCCCGCACGCAACGCACACAGCAGGTGGCTGCAAATGTCCTGTGCTGGTGATGAAAATGGAGGACCCGGCTCATGGTGGGCGCTCAGCGGCTGTGGACGGCTCCAGACGGCTTTGACTATCGTGTACAGCGCAGGACAAATGCCCTGGAGGACCAGGGAGGGGCCGCTATCACAGTGCAGTCTGGAAGGAGCTTTCCTCCCCTGCCAACGCCGCCCCATTCAGCACGGCATCAATAAACAGATGCTGGGGCAGAGGCCAAAGCCCCCCTGAGCTGAGTTCTTGGGGATAAACAAGGGCAGTGTGGCCCCAGGCCCCAGGCCGACCCTCTCTGCTTCCGGAACCAGCCATCTCCTTGCTCATCTTCTCCACGGCCAGCTTCTCCGTGCTGCTCATGAATTACGTCCGTCTTTACAAGCAGACAAGGCGAGGGTGGGATCCCCCGTCTCCAGCAGAGCCTCGGGGATTTCTGGACCTGCTGGTTCCTGTCAAACTTGGCTGGTGTCGGATGAAGCTGTGGACTCTGAAGGAGACAGGGCGAGTTGCTCCTTATCGTGGAGATTTTAAAAGTATGTACACGTTATCCTCGTGGGCAGTAAAGTTTAAGTGTGCTCGCATCCCAGCCTGATAGGATGCGGGAACGAATCCTCTTCAGGGCAGATGGAGAAGTGTTTGTAAGACGGATGTGACTCACGGAGAGCACGGAGAGGATGGCCGTGGAGGAAGTGAGCAAGGAGGCAGCCTGTGGCGCTGCTCAGAGCGTTCGCAGGAAGCAGGTTCCAGGCAGAGTGGAGGGTGGGACGGAGGGACGGAGGGACGGAGAGTGGGACGGAGGGACGGAGCGTGAAGATGGAGGGAGGGATGGAGGGTGGGGATGCGCTGGATGGAAGGCAGCAGGCCAGGCCGACCCAGGACCCCCAGGAGCACGGCAGGGAGGAAGCGCCCACTTCATGACTATGCTTGCTGCCCTGGGGAGCCCAGCTCACGCAGGTCTGGTCAGCCCTGCCCCCTGTCATTCCCAGGGGGTCTCTTGCATTTGCGCGGGGTGGAGGCGGGGACATTGTTTTGTGCAGGGAGGGCTACTATGCAGCTTCTAGCCTGCCCTTGTGGGAGGAAGAGGAAGGCAGACAAGTCTGCTGGGGCACGCGCTTCTCTCCACACTCAGCCGGCTTGACAGGCGGAAAATGACATTTCATGGCTGTTACTCAGATTCCTCCAGAGTCCGTGGACCATTTTCATCTCTCACTCTCTTGGGCTAGAATGGCACGCTGGGAAAGCACGCATGCTCTGGGTTCAACCCCTTCCCCCGGGGCCTTGGCCCCAGCAACTCCATTGCCTCGTCTCTGAGGCGGGTTCAGTCCCACCCTCCCAGGTCAGGGGTCCAGGCGCGGGGGCTCTGGCTATGGTACAGGCCTGGGCCGTGACAGAGGCTAGCTCCGAGTGTTAACATTGCTCTTTTTTACTGGACTGCAGTTTTAAATTAGTTTCTAAAGCCAAATATGGGTTGAACACAGTACCCTTTCTCTATCATAGATTTTGCAAATGATTTTGACGTTTACCTTGCCAGTTTCTCCTAATACAGGCTTTATTCTTTTTTTAAAATTAAGATATAATTGACATATAGTAACTTGCCAGTTTTAATTTCTTTTGTTATACGGAATTTTGTTTGTCTCTATATAATAAATATAGTCATTTTTTTCCTTTAGAGAAAATCTTAGGAAAGATTTTCCTACCTTGATATCAGAGCGTATTCACATACTTTTTGTTCTAGTTGTTTCAGTCACCTTTTTTCATTAGTTTAGCAAATACTAAATTCAGCTGTGTTATGATCCATTTCTGGACTTTCTTGGGCATCTCGAGTTACCTCCTTCTAATTATGCACCGATATCACACAATTTAATTACTGTAGTTTTTATGATACATTATAACATTTCAAATTTCTGTTCTTCAATTATCCTAACTTTGAACACAGTTGTGGCTCCCCTTTTTCACTATTTCATCCCAGTGGGCATTACAGGATCATTCAGAAGTATTTTATGAGATTCCCTCAAAAAAAAAAAAAATAGGAAGAAGGAAGTTCTATAACATTTTAATTGACATTTAATTAAACATATAAATTGAGAAACTTAGAGGTGTTTATGAAAATCCCAATTAGAGAAAACTAACCAAACTGATCTCATGGATCACAGCCTTGTCTAACTCAATGAAACTATGAGCCATGCCATGTAGGGCCACCCAGATGGACGGGTCATGGCAAAATGTAGGCCACTGGAGAAGGGAATGGCAAACTGGTTCAATATTCTTGCCTTGAGAACTCCATGAATAGTACGAAAAGGCAAAAAGATAGGACACTGAAAGATGAACTTCCCAGGTCGAAAGGTGCCCTATATCCTACTGTAGCAGAGTGGAGAAATAACTCCAGAAAGAACGAAGAGACGGAGTCAAAGCAAAAACAACACCAGTTGTACATGTGACTGGTGATGGAAGTAAAATCCAGTGCTGTAAAGAACAATATTACATAGGAACCTGGAATATTAGGTCCAGGAATCAAGGTAAATTGAGAGTGATCAAACAGGAGATGGCAAGAGTGAACCTCAACATTCTAGGAATCAGTGAACTAAGACAGACTGGAATGGGTGAATTTAACTCAGATGACCATTATATCTACTACTGTGGGCAGGAATCTGTTAGAAGAAATGGAGTAGCCATCATAGTCAACAAAAGAGTCTGAAATGCAGTTCTTGGATGCAATCTCAAAAACAGAATGATCTCTGTTCATTTCCAAGGCACACGATTCAATATCACAGTAATCCAAGTCTATGCCCTGACCAATAATGCTGAAGAAGCTGAAGTTGAATGGCTCTATGAAGACCTATAAGATCTTCTAGAACTAACACCCAAAAAAAGAAGTCCTTTTCATCATAGGGGACTGGAATTCAAAAGTAGGAAGTCAAGAGATACCAGGAGTAACAGGCAAATCTGGCCTTGGAGTACAGAATGAAGCAGGACAAAGGCTAACAGAATTTTGCCAAGAGAATGCACTGGTCATAGCAAACACCCTCTTCCAACAACACAAGAGAAGACTCTACACATGAACATCAACAGACGGTCAATACTGAAATCAGACTGATTATAGTCTTTGTAGCCAAAGATGGAGAAGCTCTATACAGTCAGCAAAAACAAGACCAGGAGCTGACGGTGCCTCAGATCATGAACTCCTTATTGCCAAATTCAGACTTCAATTGAAGAAAGTAGGGGAAACCACTAGATCATTCAGGTATGACCTAAGTCAAATCCCTTACGATTATACAGTGGAAGTGACAAATAGATTCAAGGGATTAGATCTGATAGAGTGCCTGAAGAACTATAGATGGAGGTTCATGACATTGTACAGGAGGCAGTGATCAAGACCATCCCCAAGAAAATGAAATGCAAAAAGGCAAAATGGTTGTCTGAGGAGACCTTACAAATAGCTGTGAAAAGAAGAAAAGTGAAAAACAAAGGAGAAAAGGAAAGATACACCCATCTGAATGCAGAGTTCCAAAGAATAGCAAGAAGAGATAAGAAAGCCTTATTCAGTGACGAGTGCAAAGAAATAGAGGAAAGCAATAGAATGGGAAAGACTAGAGATCTCTTCAAGAAAATTAGAGATACCAAGGGAACATTTCATGGAAAGATAGGCTCAATAAAGGACAGAAATGGTATGGACACATAACAATCAGAAGATATTAAGAAGAGGTGGCAAGAATAAATAGAACTATACAAAAAATATCTTCATGACCCAGATAATCACAATGGTGTGATCACTCACCTAGAGCCAGACATCCTGGGATACGAAGTCAAGTGAGCATTAGGAAGTATCACTGTGAACAAAGCTAGTGGAGGTGATGGAATTCCAGTTGAGCTACTTCAAATCCTAAGAAAGGATGCTGTGAAAGTGCTGCACTCAATATGCCAGCAAATTTGGAAAACTCAGCAGTGGCCACAGGACGGGAAAAGGTCAGTTTTCATTCCAATCCCAAAAAAGGCAATGCCAAAGAATGCTCCAACTACCGCACCATTGCACTCATCTTACATGCTAGCAGAGTAATGCTCAAAATTCTCCAAGTGAATTTTCAACAGTACATGAACCACGAACTTCCAGATGTTCAGGATGGATTTAGAAAAGGCAGAGGGACCAGAGATCAAATTGCCAACAACCATTGAATCATCAAAAAAGCAAGAGAGTTCCAGAAAAACATCTATTTCTGCTTTATTGACTATGCCAAAGCTTTTGACTGTGTGGATCCCAACAAACTGTGGAAAATTCTGAAAGAGATGGGAACACCAGACCACCTTACCCGCCTCCTAAGAAATCTGTATGCAGATCAAGAAGCAACAGTTAGAACTGGACAAGGAACAACAGACTGGTTCCAAATAGGAAAAGGAGTGCATCAAGGCTGAATATTGTCACCCTGCTTATTTAATTTATATGCAGAGTGCATCATGAGAAACACTGGGCTGGAAGAAGCACAAGCTGGAATCAAGATTGCCGGGAGAAATATCAATCACCTCAGATATGCAGATGACACCATCCTTATGGCAGAAAGTGAAGAGGAGCTAAAAAGCCTCTTGATGAAAGTGAAAGAGGAGAGCGAAAAAGTTGGCTTTAAAACTCAACATTCGGATAACTAAGATCATGGCCTCTGGTCCCATCACTTCATGGCAAATCGATGGGGAAACAGTGGAAACAGTGGCTGACTTTATTTTTCTGGGCTCCAAAATTACTGCAGATGGTAACTGCAGCCATGAAATTAAAAGACATTTGCCCCTTGGAAGAAAAGCTATGACCAACCTAGATAGCATATTAAAAAGCAGAGACGTTACTTTGCCAACAAAGGTCTATCTAGTCAAGGCTATGGTTTTTCCAGTAGTCATGTATGGATGTGACAGTTGGACTATAAAGAAAGCTGAGCACCCGAGAATCAATGCTTTTGAACTGTGGTGTTGGAGAAGACTCTTGAGAGTCCCTTGGACGGCAAGGAGATCCAACCAGTCCATTCTAAAGGAAATCAGTCCTGAATATTCATTGGAAGGACTGATGCTGAAGCTGAAGCTCCAATACTTTGGCCACCTGATGCGAAGAGCTGACTCAGTGGAAGAGACCCTGATGCTGGGAAAGACTGAAGGCAGGAGGAGAAGGGGCTGACAGTGGATGAGATAGTTGGATGGCATCACTGACTCAATGGACACGAGAGTGAGTAAGCTCCAGGAGTCGGTGATGGACAGGGAGGCTTGACGTGCTGCAGTCCATGGGGTCACAAAGAGTTGGACACAACTGAGCGACTGAACTGAACTGATAAACTGAGAAACTTAGAGGAGTGTATACCTTTACAAAACAGACTTTACACACGTACGAACATTATGTTCTTCTCCACTTACTAAATTTTTCTTTAATTAGTTCAGTTTTCTTTATTATCCTCCATAAAAATCTCATAATTGTCTTTTTTGTGTCTTTCTAACAGAGTGAAATCCTACTTTTAAAATATTTGGGTTTACTGTTGCCAGTGTAATTTTCTCTGCTATAAAATACCTCCCAATGTAAGAAAGCAAATGACGACGTATCTATTTCCTATGTAACCTACTAAACTGTATCATCGGTTGTAACACCTTTCACACACGTTTTTGGATTTCCTTTGGACAGCTAAATCATCATCAAATGATGATTATTTTCTCTTCTACTTTTTACTATTAACGCTTTATTTTTCTTGTGTTGGCTAAGATTCAAGAATATCCTCAAAGGCAGGAACGGGCCCACTCATGTCCTGTTTCTGACTTTAATAGAAAACTTTGAATAATTTCCACATATCACTTGTGACATTGTTGGCTATACACTTTTTTGATCAGTTTAAGGAAGAACTCACTGATGCTAATAGACTCATTGTCAGAGACGGAAATGGCAACCCACTCCAGAGTTCTTACCTGGAGATTCCCAGGGACGGGGAAGCCTGGTGAGCTGCCGTCCATGGGGTCGCACAGAGTCGGGCACGACTGAAGTGACTTAGCAGCAGCAGCAGCAGCCTTATTGTGGTCATCATTTCTCAGCACCTACAAATACTGATATATTAGGCTGCTTTTTGAAAAAAGAAAAAGAAAGAACCCATCTACTCCCTGGTTTTCTAAGAACTTAATATCAAGAATCGTACCCACTCAGAATGAATTCAGCTTCAAGTAACAGAATATGTGACAAATAATGTCTTAAATAAATAGGATTTCGTTTTCTTAGATGGAGTACTTAGGTACTGTTGCTGCTGCTAAGTCGCTTCAGTCATGTCCGACTCTGTGCGACCCCATAGACGGCAGCCCACCAGGCTCCCGAGTCCCTGGGATTCTCCAGGCAAGAACACTGGAGTGGGTTGCCATTTCCTTCTCCAATGCATGAAAGGGAAAAGTGAAAGGGAAGTCGCTCAGTCATGTCCGACTCTTAGCGACCCCATGGACTGCAGCCCACCAGGCTCCTCCGTCCATGGGATTTTCCAGGCAAGAGTACTGGAGTGGGGTGCCATTGCTTTCTCTGACTTAGGTACTACAGCTTGTGAATTATTTTTCTGTGCTCATATGTTTTTCACACTGAGGACAAAATAGCATCATTTCCGGCCACAGGGGTCCCTGGGCTCTTGAAACTGCTGTTGCTCCTCCACTTTGTTAGCATCTAGTGTTCTTCATAAGAGCTCTCACTGCGTTCTGATTGTTTTGCTCTTTTAGGCAAATTATTCTCTCTGATTGAAAGTTTGCTGGATTACTCTTCTTTAAGGAGAAACTCTAAAATTTTTCATCTTTATTCAAATATATTTAGGCAAACTTTGCATACAACAAAATGGGACCATTTTAACTGTATGTGTCAATGAGTTCTGACAAATTTATGCATCATGTATTTATTAAAATTTCCATGACTATCTCAGTCAATCCTCTGGCCCCTAATAATGACTGGTCTGATTTCTATTACTATAGATAAGATGTGTGAAGAAGAACTAAAGAGCCTCTTGATGAAAGTGAAAGAGGAGAGGGAAAAAGTTGGCTTAAACTCAACATTCAGATAACTAAGATCATGGCATCTGGTCCCATCACTTCATGGGAAATAGATGGGGAAACAGTGGCTGACTTTATTTTTCTGGGCTCCCAAATTACTGCAGATGGTAACTGCAGCCATGAAATTAGAAGACATCTGCTCCTTGGAAAAAAAAGCTATGACCAACCTAGACAACATATTAAAAAGCAGAGGTATTACTTTGCCAACAAAAGTCTGTCTAGTCAAAGCTATGGTTTTCCAGTAGTCATGTATAGATGTGAGAGTTGGACTATAAAGAAGGCTGAGTGCCTAAGAATTGATGGTTTTGAACTGTGGTGCTGGAGAAGACTCTTGAAAGTCCCTTGGACTGCAAGGAGATCCAACCAGTCCATTCTAAAGGAAATCAGTCCTGAATATTCATTGGAAGGACTGATGCTGAAGCTGAAGCTCCAATACTTTGGCCACCTGATGCGAAGAACCAACTCATTGGAAAAGACCCTGATGCTGAGAAAGATTGAAGGCAGGAGGAGAAGGGGACGACAGAAGATGAGATGGTTGGATGGCATCACTGACTTGATGGACTTGAGTTTGAGCAAGCTCCGGGAGTTGGTGATGGACAGGGAGGCCTGGCGTGCTGCAGTCCATGGGGCCACAAGGAGTCGGACACGACTGAATGACTGAACTGAACTGAGATGTGTGGTGCTTCCCTGCTGGCTCAGAGGGAAAGAATCTGGCTGCCAATGCAGGAGATGTGGATTCAGTCCCCGAGTCCGGAAGATCCCCTGGAGAAGGAAATGATAGCCTGCTCCAGTATTCTTGCCTGTGAAATCCCCAGAGAGGGGAGCCTGGCAGGCTACAGTCCATCAGGTCACGAAAGAGTCAGACACAACTTAGCGATTGACACCCAACCGTACACATGCAGTCTGTAATTCTTCCCATGATCCCGCGCAGCTTGTACGTTTCCTCACAACCCTGGAATGCGATGAGCCCTTCAGTGTGCAGGTTGCAGGCTTTCCTCGACTCGGAGGAATCTTCCTAGTCCCGGCTGTGGCCTCTCGCCGCTTCTGGAATCTGGCTGGGTCTCCGGCCCTGTCTTCTAAGCCAGCCCTGTTCCCTTGCTGCAGCTTCCTCTTTATCCTGCTGCTTCGTCTGTTGAGATATTTCTTGTCCTCTTTCTCCCAGGACCGCTCCTCAAGGGCTGCGTCACCGCCTCTTCTTGAATTAACCTGCTGGGTGTTTCCATGTTGAATCACATTTTTAAGCTTCGGGCATTCTTTTCAGGGCTGGAGTTTAGATCTTTTACATAGAAGACACAGTCATTCAGCTCCTGGATGTGGCCCACAAAGCCGCCTTTCCAGGTTAGCTTCCTGCAGATCCTCGGTTCTCCCCCCGGGCCCTGACTCTGCTACACTGACCACCCAGCTCCCAGACGGTGAGTGGGCCCACCCAGTGCCCCCCGGCCCCGTGGTCACTGTCCTCTAGAGAGGACCTGGTGTGGAAGGAAACTGGTCCAGGCCTCAGCCCTCCCTCAACCCCCTCCCAGACTTCCTCAACACTGTTGGCTTGACTTTTGTTTTTGAAACACGAGTGTTTTTCATTTGCTGACCTTTTTGAGATGACAAGAAGCTGACAACTGTGTGCTATTTGTAGATTTTTTTTTTTTTTTTTTTTTGGAGAAGGAACACAGTCTGCCCTTCGAGGTAAAGTTGACATTTTAGTAAAGAGTGAGAAAGTAGTTTCTTCAGAAAATGTTTCTCTGCTGACTGTACTTAGAACAAGAGTGTTTTGAAAAATTTCCACTGTTATGTAACACTGAGGCTTACTATTTGTCATCCACAAAAATTCTTGTATCTGAATGCTTTAAAAACTTACGGACAAAATTTTCTAGCCTGTTTGAAAATCTTTCAAATGATAGGATTGAGTGAGATTTAAATCCATCGGTTAAATAAAAGAAAAACACAACTCCATCCACTTAAGTTGCAAGAGCAAATTATTCATTAACATCAGGGAAGAGGAACATTGATTAGGCAAAATTTTAACCAAAATCTTTGCATGATTGATGGATGGAATTGAAAATTGATTGCATGGCTTAGAAAGTACAGCCAGTTAATGCATTATTCCACTTCAGTCAGTTAGTCAGTTCAGTCCCTCAGTCGTGTCCAGCTCTTTGTGACCCCATGGACTGCATCACGCGAGGCTTCCCTGTCCCTCACCAACTCCCAGAGCTTGCTCAATCTTGTGTCCATCAAGTCAGTGATGCCATCCGACCATCTCATGCTCTGTTGCCCCCTTCTCCTCCTGCCTTCAATCTTTCCCAGCATCAGGGTCTTTTCCAGTGAGTCAGCTCTTCGCATCATGTGGCCAAAGTATTGGAGTTTCAGTTTTAGCATCAGTCCTTCCAGTGAATATCCAGGACTGATTTCCTTTAGGATGGACTGGTTGGATCTCCTTGCAGTCCAAGGGACTCTCAAGAGTCTTCTCCAACACCACAGTTCAAAACCATCAATTCTTTGGGCCTACCTGACTTTGTAGGCAATGAAATGAAGTTATAGACAGACCTTGAATCACGATGAAACATACTATTACACCAGACACAGTCCACAATACCATTCACACTATGTATCCCGTTGCCAATGACGCACGTTAGGCTTTGTCACAGGGTGCCTCCGCCAGGCCCAGCAAAGGAAAGGGCTTCTCCCCCTGCTCCCAGGTGTCCTTGCCAGCAGGGCGTGGACACCACCACACGAGGGGCCCCCAGCCAGTTGGCTGCTCCCCTCCCCAGAGCAGCTTCCCAGCATGCTCTGGGGGCACCCGGAGACACCCCCCAAGGGAGTCTCGGCAGCTGCGGTCTGCCTCGCCGGCCTCCCTAGCTCGGCACGCGCCCTGGCCGCCTCTCCAGCGGGTCTTGCAGGGCCCCAGAGGGTGGCTCCCCAGGGAACTGCCGGGGCCCCCAGGAGGCACGTTCCTGATTCCTGCCCTCTTCAGGGCATTCTTGGCCCCTCAGTCATTCACCCCATGACCGGATAACAATTCCTGGTGCAGACTTCTCAGCGGATGCTGCCCTGATGTTTTCTGACCAGAGCGAGGGCTCACCGGCCTGGGCAGGACTCCTGGGGGGTCGTGCCTCTGCTGGGCTGGGTGCTGGCTGGTTTCTCGAGGCGGCGTCTCTCTGAGTGCATGTGGCCAGCTCAGAGAGTGGGTGGGCTCTCACTCCAGAGACACACGTTGCGTCGGCACTCAGGGCTTTGGCTTCGGGCCAGGAAGATGCCCCCTCCTTCCTGGGGCCGCTGCAGCCCCGCCGTTCCGCCTCTTCTTTACGACTGTCCCCTTCTTGGCCACTCTGGCAGGAAATGTGGGCACCGGAGCGTGGATGCAGGGGACGGAGCGTGGAGAGACTCCCGGCGTGGCCAGCACCGAGTGTTCTGGCCTGCAGGGGCCCTTAGAGGGACACGGGTGGAGGTGGAACAGACGTGGGCAGGGACCGGGTGTGGGGAGAAAGGCCAGGCGGGGACAGGAAAGGCTGGAGGGCAGAGCTCTGGACGCCAGCCCTGGAGCTAGGGGACAAAGCAGCTCAGCCCCCCGGGCCCCCAGCAGCCCCCCAGGCCAGCCCTCTGACAGCCCAGTGCAGGCTCCCCAGGGCTTGGGGCAGAGCTAGAATGGCCGCTCCGAGGACCACACTGAGACGGCCTGTGACTCCACGGGGCCGCAAGGCTGGGCTGATCCAGGGCCCCCTCCCTCCCAGCTGTGGGCACACAGGGAGACGCTGCGGCGAGCCAACCAAGGGTGAGCGGGGTGCTCTGGGGCGCTGATGGTTACAGCCAAGGACGTCTGAGTACGGCCGGCCGGGTCTGTAGGGAATTGTAGGTGCTGCTGGGAACCACTGGGGACTGTCAGGTACAGATGAGTCCTGCTGGTGGTCATTTAGGGGGGCTCACAGATGACTTTCAGGGCAGTACACCTTTTGGGGTGTCAAGCTTGGTGCTAACAGAGGCAGCTTCTTTCACGTTGTCTGGGACCCAGTGTTCTGGGCGTCTGAGTCTTCGGCCCTGGTGGGACGCAGCTCCTCACAGGTCTGTGTCTAAGCCTCACCCACTGCATCTTAGACCTCCCTTTTCTTTACCAGGTGCCATGGGGCACCCTCCTGGGAGATGCTGGAGGTATTCCCCCCAGAGCGGGGAAGGCAATGAGGGAGATCCGTCCTGTTCACATGTGCAGGGGACACCTTGGGCCACAGCCCTGGGAGGCTGGCCAGCTCGCCACATGCACCAAAGGTCCCGAGAAGCCCTTCAACCAATAACATAAACCCCTTCCGTGTAGCACGTCTCAAACCCTGTGTGAACAGGAAACCGGTTAACAACCCGGTGGACCAGTGTTTCAGGGAACTCCCATTTGCAAAGCCCTGGTTTGGATCACCTCTCTTTCTCGAAGGAGAACGAATCATTTCATCCGTGTAAGGAAAGTTTTTGGAAGACTAGGCGGCGGCGGTGGTAACAGGCTTTAAGAGAACGATGGGCACGGCGGCGCCTAACTCCTTCACTCGAGCAGAGCGTGTTCCTGGAGCGTGATTTCAAGGGCTTCCCCAGTGGCTCACTTGGTGAAGAATCCGCCTGCAACACAGGAGACCCCGGTTCAATTCCTGGGTCAGGAAGCTCCGCTGGAGGAGGGATGGGCTACCCACTCCAGTATTCTGGCCTGGAGAATTCCGTGGACTGTATAGTCCACGGAGTCACAAAGAGTCAGACACGACTGAGCGACTTTCACTTTCTTTTCATGATTTCATCTCTATAGAAAAGGGCTGGGGAGGCAGAGGGAAAAGATACTGCTGAGAAGGTGAAACGGCACTTGGGCATGGAGGCCTAGTGCCTGCGGCGGTCTGCACAGTGTTCTCAAGCCCTGCGTCTCCTGTGGCAATGCCTTGATCAGGCCCGCAGCCCCAGCAGACAGGACGCCCGCGCCAGCCACAGGCTCCCCTGGCCCAAGAATCGCTGCTGCTCTTCCCTCTGCTGGGAAATCAGTTTTCCTCTGGCAACACTCTGCAGCCAGAGGTTTTCAGGGACCAAAGTCTAGTGGGCTCAGCCCCTCCAGATCCCTGCCCATCCAGGGCCCCTACTGCTGCCGGGAGCCCGGGCCCTGCCCTACAGCTCTCAGGCCGTGTCCACATCAACGCCGAGGTCATCACCGTGGGTGACAAAGGGAAACCTGGGAAGGCTGGAGAGAGGACGCCCAGATGAGTCTGGAGGATGAGGTGGCCTTGGGCTGGTCCTGGGCTGACGGCCGGGATGATGGCCATTCCTGGCAGATCGAAGAGGCCCAGCCTGAGATGGACAGAGGGTCCCGTGGAGAGTGGGAGGGGGGCCCTGCAGAGTGGCTGCCAGCGGGAGGTAGTCCTGAGCTGCCTTCCTGAGCCACAGCTTCCTTAAGATGCTGAGCCAGGTTGGGGCTGAGTCCATTCAGGGAGCTCACGGAGCCCCTCTACTCTGGGATGCCAGGGAAACTGGGGCATGATGGAGCAGCTCAGCCCAGGGAGGGCTTTGGGACAGAGAGCGGCCGATCAGAGCTACCTCTGGGGAAGACCACCCTGGGCCAGGGCAACCAGGTGAGGACGGAGGGGTGGGGGGGTCAGGGCAAGCTGGGCGGGGGTTGGAGGACTGGGAATCTGGGGGCAGTTAGGGAGCGGGTGCAAGCCATGGGGCAGCTGGGGGTCCTGGGAAACAGCGGGCAGTCAGGGGCCCATGCAGAGGTTCTGCGTGACCCATCTGGGTGCCCCGTCTTTTCCAATGATGCGACTCAGCTGCAGATGCAGCTCGGAACTGACCCCTTCTCCACCGTTTCCTCTCAGGAGCGGCTCTTTCCAGCCAACACAGGTTAGTTAATCTTGAATCATTTTAATCTGCTCCACGAAGTATTTCCACCTTTGGGAATTGGATGATTCATAAAAGAGACAGAACTCTCCCCTTTACGAAGAAGAGCTGTGCATTAAGCATTTGACTAATGGGGGCAAGTGCAAACATACATAATTCTTCTGCTAAAATCGGGGGTGGAGGAAGAACACATGTGACCTCAAAGTTGCTTCATTTTCTTCCTCAAGAGCAGACAGCTATTTGGCTGTTTTTAAAGTCTCCATTAAAAAAAAAATAATAATGGGAAACGTTCATGGATGTAAAGCTTCAATGACAAGTTTCAAAAGGCAGGGGGGCTGGAAGCAACTGAAATCTCCAGCACCGAAGGACTGGTTTTACAGGCTGTGGAGTCTCCCTGCAAAGGCACGCCATGCAGATTACAGAGAGGATGAGGGTGCTGGCTAGAGCCAGATAAAAAGCATCGTGAAGTAATGGTGAACACGAACACACACTGGGCTTCCCTGGAGGCTCAGACGGTACAGAATCCGCCTGCAACACTGGAGACCCAGGTTCAATGCCTGGGTTGGGAAGATCCCCTGGAGGAGGAAATGGCAGCCCACTCCAGTATTCCTGCCTGGAGAATCCCATGGACAGAGGAGCCTGGCGGGCTACAGTCCACTGGGTCAGAGTCGGACACGCCTGAGCGACTGGCGCACACACTCACGCACACTATGGCAGTATGCCCTGAGGGGCTTCAGCGGTGTCCCGGAACCGCAGGAGCTCCCCGGGGATGATGGTTCTCGCGGCGGCGGGGGCCGGGCAAGCGGCCGTGGCTGCCCCCCTACGCTGCCGCCCTCGGCAGCTCATGTCCTTGACCTTCTGATCACGGCTTCGCTTTAAGAAATGGGCCCCCGAGTGGGAAGATGGTTTTTAGCCCCTGCTGGTTGGTGGGAAAGCACTGGGCTCGTGGTGCAGAGACCCGAGCTCCACAGCAGAGGGATGCGGGTCGGGGCTGGTCCCCACCTCTGGAGCCTCTGCCTCCATGTGGTCCTGGGAAATGGGGGACGGGGTGCAGGGTCCGGGGTGGAGGACGCGTCATGACTGCACGCCGAGGGGCCCTTCCACGGTGATGGCGGCTCGGGGAACTTGGGCTGGGGGCAGCTTGGAGATGTGGAAACGGGACAGGCATCTCTGAGCAGAAGCAGAAAGGGAGAGCCTGGCTGATTTGGGTGCAAAGGGGCAAAACGGGTCAAAGATCCCAGACAGACTCCAGTCACACTGAACCGCACCAGCAGCCAGCACCAAGGAGAGATGGAGCCAGACCTGGGGGGTCGCCAGCACCTGCTGACGGGAGCCAGGACACAGGGACTCGGCAAGCAGAGCGGCGTCTCCCTGGGTTTGAACTCTGCCCCTCCAGCTGAGGAGGCCAGGCCCCCAGCCCCAGCTCGCAGGTTACCATGGTAACCCTGGAAATGGCTGCTGGGAGGGAAGGTCATCCTTGGGCTGGGCTGTGCTGGGAGGCGGCAGCACGGAGTGGACGCCAATGATGCTCTGTCCGGATCTCAGAGGAAGAGAGACCGCGGGTGAGGCCCGTCCTGGGAGGGGCAGAGGGGAACGCTGCCCACCTTGTCTCTCCCTCCTCGGGGTCCTGCCCGTCCCTCTCCGAGGCTCCAGGGCACTCCGTGAGCTGATGAGTTTCAAAACATCACACTTCTGGGCACCTCCCCCTGTCGGCGCCCCACCCCTGCACATGGTCTCAGCGCCCCCTCACGTTCCCCTTCCTCGCCCCCAGCGGGGAGCCATGGCCCTTGCCAGGACCGTGGCTTTTCTGCCAAGTTGTCAGAAGTCTGCCCGGCGGTCCCAGCAGCCTGCCTGGTCCCAGCCCTGCCCACGCGGGCACTCCTCGCCCTTGTGAACGGCTGGCTTCATCTGCAGGACTGAGTGCGGGCGAGCTCATGCCCCGGGCACCCGCTGCCCCAGCCTCTGTGGACCCCAGCCTCCAGGACTTGGTTGGAACCCGAGGCGGGGCGGCAGGAGGTGCCTTCCTGGACGGTTTCCGCTCCATCAGGCCGCTGCCTTTGGCGCTCCGGGGCCCCTGCGAGGGCGCCGGCATCTGCCTGGCTGTGAGGGATCCACCTGGACGGCAGCTCAAGCTTGCTGCTCGCCAGCATCCGTCCTGCAAACCCCTCAGGACACCACATGGCTCCGTGGGGACCACCCCTCTGCAGGAGGACTTCCTGGGGGCAAAGGGTGAGGTTGGGGGGTTCTCACAGAGAGTGGGGGCCGTGAGCACCCCAAGAGGGGCTGGACCTCAGGGCCTCGGGCACTCCTGCTGCCAGTCCAGGATGACCAGGCTGCCCTCACGCCCCGGCCCACAGGGCCCGAAGCCCCAAGAGAATGTGACCTCCGGCCGAATGGGCCCCCGTATTCAGCAGCGTGACCTTCCAAGGGGCGGCGTGAGCATCAGTCAAAGAAGAATGAGGCACCACAGCAGGTGGGGCTGGGGGCCAGACTCCGAACCTCACCTCATCCGCCCCCACACCGCCCGGGGAGCGGTCAGGGCCCAAGGCCGTGTCTCCTAGACTCCATCAGGGGTTCAGCTAAGGGCACCCCCAGCCCGCACAGAAGAGGAACAGACTCAGGAGACCACCAACCACGGGCTGCCTTCACCACCAGCTGGGAAGGGGGCGGGGGCCGGGGCTCTTCTGCTTGTAGAGATGGCGGGGCAGGGGACAGAAGGACCACCGCGGGCATGCTCACGGGACCTCTGTCCCTGCGCACAGAGCTGTCCTCCGTGGGGACCCCACATGACTCTCCCAAAGGCCCTGGATAGGCCTGGGTGACCACAGGGACCCTCGATATGGACTGGGGTGAAGGGGTTTGTCCTCCCAGGGGAGCTGAGCAGTCTTTGGGGGATGGGGCCCCCCAGTTCCACAGGGTTTGCAGCAAACACACGTCTCCTGTGGAGGATGTCAGGACCTCACAGACACTCAGGCACACAGACGCACAGGTGCACGCACACGTAGTCACATACGTGTGCATGCATGGCAGGTGTGCATTGCCAAGTCCAGCCACACACGTGCACATTGCTCACACAGGCTTGCGCTTTGCAACGTCACTGTTCCCAGAAAGCAAACCTCCTCAAGTCAAAGCCTCTGCGCCCACTCTGTCCTCCCCACCTCCCTGCCTGCTTCCCACGCTGATTTACCGCCCTCAAGACGGCTCCCCGCAGAGTGTGAGGAAGCCCAGGCTCCCTGTATCTCCTGGTGGATTTCACTTCCTTGCCAGAAAAGTTCAGGGTTGGGTCAGATGCTTCCTCTTTGCACTGTGAGCTGAGTTTTCCCAGCGCCCCATCCAGGGCCGGGTGTCTCTTTAGGGGGTGCAGAGCCTACGTGGTCCCAGGGCAGCGCTGGCTCATCCTGCTTGGCGGCCCCTGGGCAGTGCCGCATACCGCGCACATCTTGCAGCGGGGTCCTGTGTCCTTATGGATGGTGTACCCGGAGAAGACGCCGAGTGTGCGGAGCCGGGAAAGGGTAGGGGGCGTTCATCGGTGAGTCAAACAAACATTTCTGGAGCCCCTTCCACATCAGCCCAGGCTGGACTCTGGGAGTGAAGATGGACAGGCCAGTGTGGCCCTGACCTTGCGGGGTGTTGGGAACAGCCTGACAGGTGCTTGCCGGCCTCCTTCCACAGGTGACTGCCTGGGCCCTGTTCTTCCAGCGGCTGGTGGCTCCTCAGACTGAACATGCCAGTGTTCAGCATCAGGTGGACAAAGTACTGGAGCTTCAGCATCAGTCCCTCCAATGAACACCTAGAACTGATCTCCTTCAGAATGGACTGGTTGGATCTCCTTGTAGTCCAAGGGATGCTCAAGGTGCCTTCCTGGACGGTTTCCGCTCCATCAGGCCGCTGCCTTTGGCGCTCCGGGGCCCCTGCGAGGGCGCCGGCATCTGCCTGGCTGTGAGGGATCCACCTGGACGGCAGCTCAAGCTTGCTGCTCGCCAGCATCCGTCCTGCAAACCCCTCAGGACACCACATGGCTCCGTGGGGACCACCCCTCTGCAGGAGGACTTCCTGGGGGCAAAGGGTGAGGTTGGGGGGTTCTCACAGAGAGTGGGGGCCGTGAGCACCCCAAGAGGGGCTGGACCTCAGGGCCTCGGGCACTCCTGCTGCCAGTCCAGGATGACCAGGCTGCCCTCACGCCCCGGCCCACAGGGCCCGAAGCCCCAAGAGAATGTGACCTCCGGCCGAATGGGCCCCCGTATTCAGCAGCGTGACCTTCCAAGGGGCGGCGTGAGCATCAGTCAAAGAAGAATGAGGCACCACAGCAGGTGGGGCTGGGGGCCAGACTCCGAACCTCACCTCATCCGCCCCCACACCGCCCGGGGAGCGGTCAGGGCCCAAGGCCGTGTCTCCTAGACTCCATCAGGGGTTCAGCTAAGGGCACCCCCAGCCCGCACAGAAGAGGAACAGACTCAGGAGACCACCAACCACGGGCTGCCTTCACCACCAGCTGGGAAGGGGGCGGGGGCCGGGGCTCTTCTGCTTGTAGAGATGGCGGGGCAGGGGACAGAAGGACCACCGCGGGCATGCTCACGGGACCTCTGTCCCTGCGCACAGAGCTGTCCTCCGTGGGGACCCCACATGACTCTCCCAAAGGCCCTGGATAGGCCTGGGTGACCACAGGGACCCTCGATATGGACTGGGGTGAAGGGGGTTGTCCTCCCAGGGGAGCTGAGCAGTCTTTGGGGGATGGGGCCCCCCAGTTCCACAGGGTTTGCAGCAAACACACGTCTCCTGTGGAGGATGTCAGGACCTCACAGACACTCAGGCACACAGACGCACAGGTGCACGCACACGTAGTCACATACGTGTGCATGCATGGCAGGTGTGCATTGCCAAGTCCAGCCACACACGTGCACATTGCTCACACAGGCTTGCGCTTTGCAACGTCACTGTTCCCAGAAAGCAAACCTCCTCAAGTCAAAGCCTCTGCGCCCACTCTGTCCTCCCCACCTCCCTGCCTGCTTCCCACGCTGATTTACCGCCCTCAAGACGGCTCCCCGCAGAGTGTGAGGAAGCCCAGGCTCCCTGTATCTCCTGGTGGATTTCACTTCCTTGCCAGAAAAGTTCAGGGTTGGGTCAGATGCTTCCTCTTTGCACTGTGAGCTGAGTTTTCCCAGCGCCCCATCCAGGGCCGGGTGTCTCTTTAGGGGGTGCAGAGCCTACGTGGTCCCAGGGCAGCGCTGGCTCATCCTGCTTGGCGGCCCCTGGGCAGTGCCGCATACCGCGCACATCTTGCAGCGGGGTCCTGTGTCCTTATGGATGGTGTACCCGGAGAAGACGCCGAGTGTGCGGAGCCGGGAAAGGGTAGGGGGCGTTCATCGGTGAGTCAAACAAACATTTCTGGAGCCCCTTCCACATCAGCCCAGGCTGGACTCTGGGAGTGAAGATGGACAGGCCAGTGTGGCCCTGACCTTGCGGGGTGTTGGGAACAGCCTGACAGGTGCTTGCCGGCCTCCTTCCACAGGTGACTGCCTGGGCCCTGTTCTTCCAGCGGCTGGTGGCTCCTCAGACTGAACATGCCAGTGTTCAGCATCAGGTGGACAAAGTACTGGAGCTTCAGCATCAGTCCCTCCAATGAACACCTAGAACTGATCTCCTTCAGAATGGACTGGTTGGATCTCCTTGTAGTCCAAGGGATGCTCAAGAGTCTCCTCCAACGCCACAGTACAAAAGCATCAATTCTTCAGTGTTCAGCCTTCTTTATGGTCCAACTCTCACATACATACATGACCACTGGAAAAAACCATAGCTTTGACTAGACCGACCTTTGTTGGCAAAGCAATGTCTCTGGTTTTGAACATGCTGTCTAGACAAGGAGATCCAACCAGCCCATTCTAAAGGAGATCAGTCCTGACTATTCATTGGAAGGACTGATGTTAAAGCTGACGCTCCAATACTTTGGCCACTTGATGCGAAGAGCTGACTCATTTGAAAAGACCCTGATGCTGGGAAAGATTGAAGGCCGGAGGAGAAGGAGAAGACAGAGGATGAGATGGTTGGATGGCATCACTGACGTGACAGACATGAGTTTGAGTAAACTCCAGGAGTTGGTGATGGACAGGGAGGCCTGCTGAGCTGCAGTACGTGGGGCTGCAAAGAGTCGGACACAACTGAGAGACTGAACTGAGGTTTGTCATAGCTTTTCTTCCAAGGAACAAGCATCTTTTAATTTCATGGCTGCAGTCACTGTCTGCAGTGATTTTGGAGCCCAAGAAAATAAAATCTGCCACTGCTTCCCCATCTATTTGCCATGAAGCGATGGGACCGGATGCCATGATCTTAGTTTTCTGAATGTTGAGGTTTAAACTGACTTACTGTCCTCTTTCACCTTCATCAGGAGGCTCTTGAGTTTAAGGGCTGAGGGCTGTATCTGCACAATCAGGGCTCAGGACGGAGGCCCTGGTGAGGGATGCACTCGGGAACGTGCGAAGCAGGCAGGAATGTCCCCTCAAGGCCGTGTCCACGTGTGCCCTCGTTTCCCCCAAGCCCCAGTGAAATGACGGAAGAGTGCTCAGAATAAGAGCTAGCCAATGGCTAGGCTGGAAAAATCTCCCATCCCGAGGATCACAAGGAATCTCTAGGAGATCAGGAGGAATGGAATCACCTTGGAGAAGAATTATTGATTCAAGTTGACTGGCTGACAGGGCCTGGAGAGCTGCTCCTCCAGGAACCCCAGGGATACTCCACGAGGCCATGCTGAGTGGGAGGACACGCAGGGACTGGGCGGACCACCGGACCACGTGGCCTGGAATATGGCATTGTGGGGGAGCAGGGTGGGTGGGGGACGGCACTCCCAGAAGCGCCCTGAAGCTGAGCACCGAAGGCGCCCGGAGCCCAGGACCCTAGGACCACCCCAAAGGAAGGGAGAGGTGGGCCCACCAGGGGCGGCTTCTTGGAGACCCTCCTTGAGCATCGGTCCTGGGGGAGCCCCCTCCTTCTGCCTCACTCAGAGCCCAGCCTGTTCCTGCCCTTGGACGGCATTTCAGCTTAGACATGGCTTTCTCTGCCATCGTTAGCTGCGTTTTTTGCAAGCTTATAACAGTCCCGAGAGTTGCCTGTGAATACCAAGCTGTGCAGAGAATAATCGCGCTGTGAGGATGCGTGGGACCAGGGAACCAGCCTGGCTTGCTCCCTGCAGTGACTCACGTGGAGCAGTGCAGGACCACCCGGAATCTGGTCTTGTCGCCCAGGCGACAGCGTGCTGCCTGCCTCCAGGATCATGGGTGAGGGACCATCGAGGAGGGAGGGGCCCTCGGCCCCAGGCCCCGCTCTGCCCCGCTTACTATTTGGGGTGTTCCCCGGTGGCTCAGAGGGTAAAGCATCCACCTGCAATGCGGGAGACCTGGGTTGGATCCCTGGGTGGGGATGATCCCCTGGAGAAGGAAATGGCAATCCGCTCCGGTACTCTTGCCTGGGAAATCCCATGGATGGAGGAGCCTGGAAGGCACTGTCCCTGGGGTCACAAAGAATTGGACAGGACTGGGCGACATCACTCACTCACTCACTCCTGAGGCCAGCCCTCCTCCCTCCTGAAAATACTCTGCATACAGCTGCTCCTCCATTTGCGTGTGAGTCTCACAAGCACACAAGGCCGTGGGGAGGAAAGCTGTCTGGAATCCTACCACTGACAGCTCAGGCTTGCCTTTTGCGTCACAGATGGTGCCTGAAGCACGTCAGTGCCACCAAATCAGTGAGGTCACCCCAAAATGGCCGAGCGCGCCCAGAGCCACTGAGGGAGCTGGAGGGCAGATCAGTGGAGACTCAGTGCCACCTGCTTCCAGCCCGTTCCCTGGGTCACCGAGGGATGGTCACTTGTGGCCAGCAGGGAGCACAGGCTTCGGTCCAGAGGCCCCAGCACTGCCCGCAGGGTCGGGAGCCCTGCAGCCGAGTCCTCGAGCCGTTCACCCCGAGGCCGGGCAAAACCTAGAGCAAGCTGTGGGTGCCTTGGCCATGCTAGCTTGGTTCCCAGGGGCCTGGACATGTTGAAATGCTAATCACAGACAGTGTGAGAGGCACGCGTCTGGAATACGGTAAATAATAACAGAACCAACCCCATCGATAGAATCAAGTGCCCTTGAGCCACCCACCTTGGCAGAGCACCCACCTCCACAGGGGTAGCAGGTGAAGAAACCCGTCCTTTCTCACCAACATGGCATCGTGGAAACGTTGTTCGAATTAATTGATTGGTTCATAAGGAAGTAATGCCCCTCTTGGTTTGTCGACCATGATTTATAAAGACTAATTAGACACTTGGATAAAAAATAATTTGTACATTTCAATGAAAAACCAGTAGACATGAGCTCCTAGGGGTGCTGGCTTCCTAAACGCTGTCAGCCTGGGGGCCTCCCCTCTGTGTGTCCCTGTCGGGGGGATCTGGGGCTTCCCTTCCAGGAGGTGGACTTGCTGTCTGCACGATCCTCACCTCTTCCCCAAACCTTGTGGCAAAACAGGTGTGGACAGCTGTCAGGTCAGGGCGAAAACATTGGACAGTTAGAATAAGGGGTCTGAGCCAAGACCTGGGTGGAGGGAGTTTGCTGCCATGCACAGTGCGGGGAAGAGAGGTCCCCGGGGCGGGGTTGGGCATTCAGAGAGAGGCAGGCAGACTTAGAGACTGGTTAGGAGTCAGGGCAGACGCACGGCTGACGGGGATGCTGCCCCGGATGAGGGCGTGATGGAAGAGGCAGAGAGATCTTCCAGAAACATCTATGAATCACTCCCCGTTTGTGCAGCCCTGAGCTGTGACCCTGGGGGGACAAGATCATCACAAAACGCCACCCTTTCCCTAGAGGAGCTAGTCTTGTTTCCAAGTTGAGTAATTTCTCTCCTTTCCCTCTTCTTAGTTTTAAACCCAAAGTCTAAGAACAATGAACAAGACCTCAGGGTCTCCATGGGTGATCCTGGAGGATTCCAGGGAAATGGGACAAAAGCTAGTTTCCCTTTTTTTAAAAAAAAAAGAATAACACACTTATTTGGCTTGGCTGGGTCTTCGCTGTGGCACGCAGGATCTTTAAGTGTAGCATGTGGGGTCTAGTTCCCCAACCAGAGACGGGGCCCAGGCCCTGCCTTGGGATCTAGGAATCTCAGCCGCTGGACCATCAGGGAAGGCGCTGGCTTCCCTTTTTGGCTTTGGTTGCTAGAAAGTTCACAGCCAAATCTGAAACCCCCACCCTCACCCCCAGCAACTGCACAGGGACTTCCCGGGGAGAACTAGTGGTAAAGAATCTGCCTGCCAATGCAGGAGACATGAGATGCAGGTTCGATCCCTGGGTCGGCAAGATCGCCTGGAGGAGGGCATGGTAACCCACTCCAGTACTCTTGCCTGGAGAATCCCATGGACAGAGGAGCCTGGTGGGCTACAGTCCATGGGGTTGCAAAGAGTGGGACACGACTGAGTGACTCAGCATGCAAGCATGCACCCTCATGCCCAGCAACTGCAGAGGGACACCAGGAGTTCATTCTGAATTCTGTTTAGACTCTCGTCTTCATCAGTTTCTCTTATTTATTCCCTTTGCCACAATGTCTCTCATAGCATCCGTGTGTGTGTGTGTGTGTGTGTGTATGTGTGTGCGCGCTTACTCAGTAGTGTCTAACTCTGGAACTGCAGCCAGCCAGGCTCCTCCATCCATGGGTTTCTTCAGGCAAGAACACTGGAGTGGGCTGCCGTTCCCTTCTCCAGGGGATCTTCCCAACTTAGGGATCCAACCCACATCTCCTGTGTCTCCTGCGTTGCAGGCGGATTCTTTACCCACTGAGCCATCAGGGAAGCCTGGTGGTGCCAGGAAAGTCTGCGGGGGGAGGGCAGCCTCGCTCACGGCCCCGTGGTGGTCTCTGTCCCCCCGCACCCCCCAACTGGGATGAAGGTGTGGCCATCCTGGTGCTGGGTTCAGTTCAAGGGCTGGGTGCTCACTGTCTGCAAACACCCCTCTCTGGGAAACCCGTGGATGGTCTTTCAGGGGTGATCAGCGCCAAGTCTGATGGGCAGTGGGGGGCGGGAAGTCCCCCTTTTCTGGACTCTGCAACCCTACCCTGTGGCCGCCACACAGGCCGCATGGGGAGCCCCGTCCTGGGGGACCCAGTGTGGGCAGGGCTCCGCGTCCTCTGGGGAGTCATCGGAGCCCAGAGCAGAAGAGGGGTCATGCTGTCCCCCACAAACACAAACCCGCCCGACTGCCCTGCAGGGTCTGGGAGCCACCGCCCACGTCTGTGCAGCGGGCCGGGGCATCCTGAAGACTGTGAGCGCTTGCCTCTCAGCTGGGGCGGGGCCCTGAGGGGACCCCCGACTCCAGGTGAGAGGACCTCCCTCACCAGAGCAGTTCACGGCTTGGCGGTTCCCAGAGACCCAATCAGGCCCCTGGAGCCTACCGCGAGAATGCTCAGCCGCTTCCAGCCCTCCGCGATCACCCGAGGGACAAACGGACGCCCCCATCTTCCGCGGTCACCAGGTCCTGCTTCGTGGTTCCAGCGGGGCTTGGCGGCGGGCAGAGAGCTTCGGCTGCCCTGGATGTTCAGAGCCGTCCTGCAGTTTAAGACCTTTCCTCTCGGCACGCCTGTGCCTGGGAGCCGCCCCTGTGAACGCACTTGTCAGTCCCTGTCCCCTAGTGACCCGGGCCTTCCCTCTGCTTCCTGCCCTGCTGGTCGTGGTCATGGGACGTGGCTGCAGCCGCAGCTACACAGGCTAATTTTTGGTCACAGGATCTGCGGTAGCAATGCACTCTGTAGGACTGTGGCGCTCAGTTCTCTGCTGCCGCGGGGTTTTTGCCTTCTTGCATGTCGTTTGCGAATGGTTTTGGCCTCACCCCCTAACCAAAGCCTTTTAAACGGCCGTGAATTCCTCGGGATCATGCTGAGAGGCTCTGTCTGTGTGTAAGGTGAGGGTCCTGAGTTCTTGCTGGAGACACACCTATGACCATCACACCCTGAGGGAATCTGGGAGGAAATGCATCCTTCCCTGTGGCCCAAATCAATAACCTATCGAGTAGAAGGAAACCCATCTCTCTAAGCTAATGGCTGGTCATAAAACCTTATCTTAAGAATTAGGTTTGTGATCCACGCTCATAATCATCCCAGATAAGTAGAACAAGTTTAACACAAATAAATGGAGCCGTTTCCTGGGGAAATTTAATGACTTTTCTCCCCCGATGTTTCCGCGGTGAGTCACGTGATGACAAATTGAGTCAAGAGGAATTTTGCTGAATCAAGGCTTTACCCAGATAGTATTAATCATGATACAGACCTGTTAACACTCTAAGGCTTTCCCCAAACAAGAACTTACAGTCAATTGTAAAAGGCAGCCAGGACACTTACTCAGATCCTGTGTTTCCAGACTCACCCTCGAGCACACTATGAAAGGCTTGCTGGTCCCCCTCACTGGGCTTGTTCAGCGCACCCTGCCCCCAGCAGCAGAGCCCTAGGCCTGACTGCTGCAAGGCCCAGTGGGGAGACAGCTCAGAGGGCCCACAGATGCTGCCCAGGGCTCCCCCCAGCCAGGAGGGCCTGACCGCCTAGCTCCAGGCTCCCCTGGGGCACCGTCTCTCACCGCTGACTTTCCGGTCACTCCAGATCCACCCTGCAGGACAGAGGCGCTTCTCGTGGTCCTCTTTGAAGTCGTCTCCCCACAGATGGAAAAGGGGAGGGGAAGCATCCCTTGACCGGCTCTGGTTAGGAAACCTGCCGACCTTGCAGCCCGTCCACCCAGGCAGACCTTATCAGCTGATCCAGCGTGGATCGGGGTCCTTAGAGGTTTCCAAGCGCATCTGGAGGGGCAGGGGAGGGGAGCACACAGCAGCTTTCTGCCTCTTCCTGTGCTTTTCATGAAAGAAAAAACTCTCATCTCCAGCTCCATCTGTTTTCTTTTTCAGATAAAATCTATTTTCGGACAGAAGTATGCGCTTCACTTCACCACGCTCGCCTCCCCGGCGTTTGGACGTGGCCGCGTCTGTGGGTGGCCGCAGCTGCATCGGTCTGTGTCCCCAGCGCGCTCGGGGCCGTGCAGGGGGTCAGGCCCAGGGAGCGTGGCCCGCGCAGGCCAGCCCAGGGGAAGCTCGTAAAGAAAAGCATGTGTGACCCCCCCAGGGGCCTGCGGCTGTCCAGGGCCCCCACCCTTGACTCCCACAGGCTCCGGGACCTCCATGCGCTCCCAGAGCTTTGCCCAGCCAGATAAGCGCCCCCCGCCACGCAGGGGTCTCCCCAGGGAAGACCCTGGAAACTGGGAGCAGCACCCAGGGAACCTCCGACAGGCTCCACTTCCTGCACCAGTGTTTCCATCTCCTGACGCCCGAGCAGAGTAGCTCAGGGCCTCCGGGAAGCAGACTGGGACTGAAATCAGCGTCCTAAGAACCTCTCGACAAGAGCGACGGTTTCCCTGTAAGCCCAGGCCTGAGCTGCCTCTGGACCTTGATGCTCAGGCAGCGGCTGGTCGGACACGCGGAGCTTCAGGCTGCGTCTGCCAACCTGGGAGGCGACCGCACGCCCCGGAGAGCTGGAGAGGAGCTGCGTGTGTGCCCAACCAGGGAGCCCTTCGCTGGCCCACGGGGCGCTCCTCCCACTCACAGCAGCCCGTCCACACCACCGCAGCCTCGGAGCATCCCTGCAGAGCAAACCCTGTCTACTGGGCTAGTGTGAGATGAAATCGGCCACCTCCCCTCCGGGGAGTGTGTGTGTTAGTCACTCAGTCGTGCCCGACTGTTTGTGACCCCCGTGGATTGTCACCCACCAGGCTCCCCTGTCTGTGGGATTCTCCAGGCAAGAACAGTGGAGACGGTGGCCTTTCCTCCTACAGGGGGTCTTCCCGACTCAGGGATCAAACCCACGTCTCCTGGGTCTTCGGCCTCGGCAGGCGGTTTCCTTACCACTGCGCCACCTGGGCTAGCACGAGCTGAAGCCAACTGTTTGAGTCGCTCAGTCATGCCCTTCTCTGTGCAGCCCCACGGATGGTAGCCCACCAGGCTCCCCTGTCCATCGTATTCTCTAGACAAGAATACTGGAGTGGCTTGCCAGTTCCTTCTCCTGGATCTTCTTGACTCAGAGGTCGAACCTGGATTTCCCACATTGCAGGCAGATTCTTTACCATCTGAGGTACCAGGGAAGCCCACGCTTCCTGGCAGCATGGCTAAAATTCAGCTGTGCTGAGTTGAGAGGCTTAAAGCAAACTATTAACTCACATTGGTAATAGGAAGATAAATATGCAGCTAAATGTATGATAAAAGAAGAAAACATTCTTCCAGTCCATTGTTAGCAATGAGAACACACATTTTCTCAGGAAGCATGTTAATTCTTTCCTGGAGGTCCCCAGCCGGTGGGAACTCTGGTGCGTGAACAGGAGGCCCAGAGGCCTTGGGGCAAACACTCTCCGGGAGGCCCATCTGTCCGGGACTATTCTTGTCCACCTGGAGCCTGACAGAGACTCAGCGAGAGCTCACGTCTCGTTCAGGGTAGTGTGCTTTGAAGTATGGGCAGGACTTTCGAGACACTAGGAAAAAATCAGCAAAAAAAACCTGAAAACAACAAAGGGTTTACACAACAAGGAGTAGAGAAGGAAACAAGGAGGCCTGAGGGCAGAGTGGACGTTCTGAGGCGGGAAGGCTGGCCCGCCCCGCCCTGCAGGCCCTGCCATCTCCGCGGACACCCCGGGGGCCAGTCACCGCAGGAAGATGGTCTTGGACTTGTGAGGATGACCCCTCCAGGGGTGCGAAGAGACCTTCTACCGTGGGAAGCGGACGGGCTGAGGACCTCCTCTTGGCCTGGTGTCAGGAGCTGTGGCAGCCCCGGCCAACGGCCCCTCGGGGCCTGAGTCCCCTGGTGGACTTGGCATTTCTGCGCTTCTCCCAGGCGGGCTGGGCACGTGCTGAGGTCCCTGCAGGCAGACTTTGGGGCGGGCAGGCCCGGGCGCACGTGGGGAGGACACCAGGCCCCCGGCCCATCGGGCCACTCCTTCCCTCCTCGTCACCCCAGGAGAGTTTTCATCTTTTTCTAGGACAACAATCAGATCTAGATTCTGTTTGTTTCTCCAAACAGGCGAAGGGCCACGGCCCGCCCTGCGCACGGTGCCACGGGGAGCAGGCCAGGCCCCTGGAGCTGCCGGGACCCTGAGGGGCCCAGAGCCACACTCAGGCAGGCGCCGGGGCTCCCACAGCAGGCTCAGTGGCTCCGTGCTCACGGATTGCCTCCTGCCGTCCAGCTCCGTCCTCCCGCCCCCTGTCCCCTCCTTGGGCTCGGTGCCCCCCGGAGCCGCCCCACTCCAGGCTGGCCTCCTGATTGCTCTGCTGGGCTTTCCCAGGGCCTGACTCAGCCCCGACTTCCCAGCACCAAATCCCCTAGCAGGTTGGTCGGCATGAACCAGGTGGGGCGGTCGTGGGGTCAGGGTTGCCGGCCGGCCTGTCGGAAGGCTGTCCTCAGGGCCTGGGTCCGCGGCGGGTCGCCGGGGGGCGAGGCTGTGCCCCGAGTCGCCTGCCTCCCAGACTCGCTGTGAGCGAGGGCACCCGTCGCCTCCAGCAGCACCGACCACAAACGCCCTCTAAGTCCTGTCCCTGCCACGCCCAGTTGTGGCCGCCAATAACCAAGTGCCACAGGGCGTGGAGATGCACCCAGGGTGCATCTTCCATTTGACTTGAACTCATTTGGATTTAAGTAGCCTCACCTGGCCCGTGGCCCCCAACGGGACACGGCAAGCCCTAGGGGTAAAACGCAGGATTGTTTAAAAGTGCACAGCTGTCGAGATGCTGGGAGTGAGATGGATCTGCTGCTGGGGAGTGCGGCAGAGCCAGCAACTGTGGGTGCAGCACCCCGGTGTCCGCTGCCACGGGTGACCTCACTAGGGTGAGACGGGCCCCACTGTGGGCACTGCCGTCCCCAGACAGGCCAGAACTTCCAGTGTTTAACGATGGGGCCAAGACGCAAGGTGCAGAGAGGGGGCGCCCTTTCGCACTGGGAGGCATTTACTAAATGAATAAAATAAACGCTTTGTTGATTTTCCTGGAAGCATTCTTCCCGAATAGACTGCCTTCATCAACCAACTCTCATGCCAGTGCTCGCTTCCTGAGGAGGTATCACAGCACGGGGCTTGAGGCCAGGACTCTGGGCTCAACAGCTCTGCCAGGGGCCTGGGTGCCCTCGGGCTGTGCATCACTTGTGAAATGGGGACGGTGACCCCTGCTCCTGGACAGGCCGATGGTCAGGGTGAGGGGTGTTGGGTGGCTCCCTCCCGGAGTGTGATGCACAGGCCAGGCCTCCATGAGTCCTCTGGGCAGAGCGTTTCCACACCCAGAGGTGCTGGGCCAACAGCCCCGGAAGAGGCAGCCCCCACGCCTGGACGAGGATGCTTCACCACGAGCAGAGGGTCCCGGGGGTGGGCTCTGTCCCCTGCGAGCTTCCACACCGCCCCAGGAGGCTCCGGGTTGGGATGGCTTTCCCCTGGGGGTTGAGACTTGGACTGCCCAGCCCTCCCTCCTCGGCACCTGGGGTTGGAAGCCACAGGCCCTCGTGATGTAGCGTCTCGCATGCTTTCTCTGCTTCCTGGATAGGGGGTCCTAGCTGGGCAGCCTCCTGGGACCCAGGCCACTTGAGGATAATCTCAGAGCCGGAGAGCCTGAGCTCCAGGTGGAGCCTGGGACTTGAGCCCTCCCTGCAGCCATAAGCATCTCATTCCTTGCATGGACTTTCTTCCGCCTTGAAGGACCCACATTGTTTTGCTCTCCACTTTGAACTCCCACAGACTCCCCAGTAACACAGCATTCCCTGTCACCATGAACAATGCGACTGTATCTTTTCATTAACCTATTTAAGCATTCACTCAGACCAGTCCATCCTAAAGAAAATCAACCCTAATATTCATTGGAAAGATGATGCTGAAGCTGAAACTCCAGTACCTTGGCCACCTGGTGCGAAGAACTGACTCACTGGAAAAGACCCTGATGCTGGGAAAGATTGAGGGCAGGAGGAGAAGGGGACGACAGAGGATGAGATGTTTGGACGGCATCACCGACTCCATGGACATGAATTTGAGTGAGGTGTGGGAGCTGGTGATGGACAGGGAGGCCTGGCGTGCTGCAGTCCATGGGGTCACAGAGAGTCAGACACGACTGAGCAACTGCACAGCGGCAAGCGTTCACTCAGCATTCACTCGGCAAAGCCTAGAAGAGCGAAAACTGCGTTTTTATTCTGATGCCGATCTTACTGAGCAGTTTTCTTTCAGAGCATGGTTTATTTTTATTGAGGTATAATTTATGTAGCATAGAATTCACCCATGATAAGTGTGCAATTCAGTGATTTTCAGTGCATTTATAGAGTTGTGCAGTCATCACCACAATCCAATTTAAAAACATTTCTGAAACATTTCCATCACCCCAAACCCCAGTGCTCCGCGTGCCCGGGTGCAGCCCGTCTCGGCCCCCGTGCCCAGCTCCGGGCAAGCACTGCCGGTGCTCTCTCAGCAGAGACTTGCCTCTTCTGAAGCTGTGCACGAGGGGACTCGGCAAGGCTTTTGCTGAGCATAACGTTCTTGACATTCATCCATGCAGCTGGTCAACACTCTGCCCCTTGCTATCCCCGAGTATATCTACTGTACAAATGCCACGTTTTGTGCATCCAGTCACCAATTAATGGGCCATTCTATTCCAAGTCCTCGTGAAGACCTGTGTTTTCATTTCTTTGGGGTGTTGATTAGCCTACTCGGGCTGTTATAACAAGCGCCGCAAACCGGGTGGCTTGAACACAGCAAGCCTTCATTCCTCGCAGTCCCAGATGCTTGACGTCCAAGATCAAAGTGCAGGCAGATCAGGTGTCAGGTGGGAAGCCGCTTCCTAGCTAGTAAGCTGCTGTCTTCTTGCTGCGTCCTTGCGTGGTGGACGGGGCCAGGGAGCTCTCTGGGGTCCTTTTCATAAGAGCATTGATTTCATTCATGACTGCTCCACCTTCACGATCCACCCATGTCCCGAAGCCCAACACTGTCACCTTGGGAATTAGGATCTCAACATGTGAATTTTGCAGGAACTCGAACATTCAGACGAGAGCAAGTAGATACTAATGGAGACTCGAGTCTCAGCATCTTGGAGAGCCACCAGCTGCTTCCCACAGCGGCTCTGCCATTTGACACTCCTGCCAGCCACGAATTGCCGTTGTTGCCGGTGTTTGGTCTCTAAGTCATTTCCGACTCTCTGCCACCCCATGGACTGCAGCACGCCAGGCTTCCCTGTCCTTCACTATCTCCTGGAGCTTGCTGAAATTCATGTTCACTGAGTCAATGATGCCATCCAGCCATCTCACCCTCTGTCATCCCCTTCTCCTCCCGCCTTCAATCTTTCCCAGCATCAGGGTCTTTTCCAATGAGTCAGCTCTTTGCATCAGGTGGCCTAAGTATTGGAATTTCAGCTTCTGCATCAGTCTTTCCAATGAATATTCAGGACTGATTTCCTTTAGAATGGACTGGTTGGATCTCCTTGCAGTCCAAGGGACTCTCAAGAATCTTCTCCAACACCACAGTTCAAAAGCATCAATTCTTCGGTGCTCAATTTTCTTTATAGTCCAACTCTCACATCCATACATGCCCACTGGAGAAACCATAGCTTTGGCTAGACGGACCTTTGTTGGCAAAGAAAGAGCATCTCTTAATGGCCTTATTAGCTATTGGTGCATCTTCTTAGGTGAAATAGCTGTTTCTGTCTTTTACTCATTTCTCAAAAAAAAATTTTTTTTTAGGATTTTACTTTTTATTAATTAATTACCTTTTGCTCCTCGTTTCTGCATGCAGGCATCTCTCTGGCTGTGGTGTGTGGCTTCTCACTGTGGCGGCTTTTCTTGTGCGGAGCACAGGCTCGGGGCCTGTGGGCTTCAGAAGCTGCCGCTCGCGGGCTCTAGAGCCCAGGCTCAGTAGCTCTGGCTGTAGTTCTCACGGGCTCGGTTGCTCTGCTGCACGTAGGATCTTCTCAGACTAGGGATCAAGTCCATGTCTCTGCATTAGCAAGCAGATCCTTAATCACTGGGCCACCAGGGAAGTCCCAATCTTTACTCATTCTAATTGGATTGTTTATCTTCTTATTAAATTGTCAAAATTCTTTACGTAGTCTGGATACAGGTCCTTTACCAGACACATAATTTCTAAGTAATTTTCCCCTGTCCCTGACTTGCCTCTTCCTTTCCTTAATGATGTCTTTTGAACTGCAAAAGTTTTTAATCTTGATGAAGTGTATCCTTTTTTTCTTTCATAGCTCATGCGTTTAGCATCAAGATTAAGAACACTTTGCCTAAGTCAGACTCCCAGAGATTTTCTTCTGTGTTTGTCCTCTGGAGTGTTCAGTTAGGTCCACGATCCTCTTTGAGTTAATTTTTGTGGGCGACGGGAGGTAAGGGTCTAAATTCGTCCTTGGGCCCATGGATATCCACTCGTCCCAGCACTTTCACGGGGAAGAGTCTTTTCTGTCGATTTTCCTTAGCACTTTTGTTGAAAATGAAGCGACCATAAGTGTAAGCATTTATTTACGAACGCTTATTTTTTCCTCCGTGGTCTCTGTGTCTACCCTATGCCAGAAGTGTACAGCTATGCTTACTGTGGCTTTAGAGAAGGTTTTAAAATCCTCCTTTAAGTATGAATCATCTTTTTGTTCTTCTGTTTCAAAATCATTTTGGATATCCTGAGTCCTTTGCATTTCCAAATAAGCTTTACAGCCAGTGGGCCAATTTCTACTAAAAAATTCTGCTGGGAACTTTATAAGATTTAATTGACTGTATAAATCAATTTAGGGAGAATTATGATTTTCAGAATATTGAGTCTTTCCAATGCCTAAACATGGAATATTTCTCCAATTATCTAGATCCTTGATTTCTTTTAGCAACTGCCACTTCTGAGGAGCCAGGCGCAAAAGCAGGGCACTGAGCATGCCCCCTGCACGCAACACCGACAAGGGGCGGACAGGGCACCCAAGCCACCCCTCGGGCCCGGCCCCCGGACTCACCCCCACCTTCACTCCATATAAGGAACCAGCTCACCCCTCCTGGGGAAAGAGCAGGGGAAGCTGTTGTCCGTTCTTGTCCTCCTGCTGCAGTGGGGGCCCCGACAGAGCTGTGCCTGGATTTCTTGTCTGCCCTCTGATCAAGTTCTGCTGATTAAGGAGCAAGAACCCTGGCTGGTATCATCCAGGAGGTCACATCCGCACCTCCCCCGGGCCAGGGGCTCTTTCCACTGGGCGTTTGTGTCCCTCTTCTTCCAGGCAGATTCTTTACGTGCATTCCGTGACTGTGACAGAGTCCACCAGCATCTCAGCTTTTGTAGAATTCGTCTCGGTTTGGAGGAGACATTAAATCCTCTGGCACCATCAGAGATTAAACACAAGGAAGATTTTTGATAGAAATGCCAAGGCATATTGACATTCCCATTCAGAAATTTCCACCTTAGCAACACTACTAAGTCTGTCTCCTTCCAAATTCTAGGTACAACATTCACCATCATTTTCTGCAGAGACACAACTTTAACTCTGTGGCTTCTGCAGTGTTGGGTGCTTTTTTCTTTTTAATTTGTACTGGACTATAATAGCTTTACGGGCTTCCCTTGTGGCTCAGCCAGTAAAGAATCCACCTGCAACGCGGGAGACCTGGGTTTGATCCCTGGGTTGGGAAGATCCCCTGGAGAAGGGAAAGGCTACCCACTCCAGTATTCTGGCCTGGAGAATCCCATGGATTGTATAGTCCGTGGAGTTGCAAAGAGTCGGGCACGACTGAGCGACTTTCATTTCTTCCTCTCCTTGGATGAATCTGTTTGCTTGTTTCATAACAAGGTCAAATTGTACTTCCCGTCTGGTCACCACTAGGAAAACTGCACTTCCCAGAGTCCCCTGTAGCTGGTGTTCTGGATGTAGTTTGGGTGCGGCCTGATTGCAGGGACTCAGGAGCGATTGGAAGGCAGACGTGGCCACTGTAGGCAGGGGCTGGCAAGCGTGTGTGGCCAAAGGTGGTGATGGTCATAGCAAAAGCAGGGCGGGGGCTTCCTGGTCTCCTCGGCCTCACAAAATCCCACACTCACTCCTGCTCACGGACTGCTGGCCGCACTCAGTCTCACGGCCACAGCTGTCCGGAAATGTCTGGAAATGGGTGCCTGCAGCCCTGAACACAATCAGGGCTCTGTTTCTGAGGAGGGCACTGGGGCAGACGATGCTAAAACAGGCAACCAGCCTTGGCCGCTGAGTCCCAGCTGGTTGGCCCCCTTCCCTGTACCCAGAGGTGGTTGGATGGCATCACCGACTCGCTGGGCATGAGTCTGAGTAAACTCTGGAAGATGGTGATGGACAGAGAAGCCTGGTGTGCTGCAGACCACGGGGTCTCAAAGAGCTGGACCCGACTGAGCGACTGAACAGCAACAAATGGGTAGCGTGGCTTCTGGAGCACCGTAACCCCCAATAAACACAGTCATCTCACTACAGTCGTCAGGGTGAAGCTGTAGACACGTGGGGGTCCCTGAGTGAAGGGCCTCCTGGGGCCAGGTGTACAGGGACCATGTTGTTTGAGGAGTTTGTCCCCCAGGACGACGGGTCCTGGGAGAGCCGCGGTCACCACGCTCCTGCTCCCGGCTGACCTCCCGGGCTTCCAGCAGCCGGCAGCCTGGGTCCGCTTCCTCTGACCGGACTGGGCACTGGCTCAGGATTGCCCCTGCTTACTATCCCGGGACCCTGGAGTCCCTGACTGCCCCACCCTTCCTGCCTCCACCAGGATGTGAGCCCCCTTATGGACACTTCTCCCGTCCACCTGCCAGTGCCCAGGTGGACAGACCACCCAGCTCGTCCACACGGAGGCAGTGATGGCCCAGGTGGTGGCTGAGCTGCGGGGCCGGCAGGCCGGGCTCTCCAGGGTGCCTGGGCCCCCCCAGCCCTGATTGGCAGAGCAGCCGGGGGTCTTCTCCGCTCCCTGGGGTGGTGGGCTTTTCCCAGGGTCACCCAGCAGAGCAGGGGATGTTAGGAGAACCCCACCCTAAGCCTGCACACCAGGAAGTCTCGCTACGTCAGCCTTTCCCCGGGAGAGTGGGGGTGGCTCTCGGTGTCTGACGAGCTGCGCCACTGTCTCGCCCAAAGTGTAAGTAGGGTCGGGGCTCAGGCTTTGGGGGGTGGGGGGAGGCTTGGGGGGTT